>JAKSZP010006725.1:0-164705 GCA_022478985.1 Massospora cicadina
CTTGGGACACCCATGCTGAATGATGATGTGCTGGTAAAGGAATAGCGCAGTAGTTTTAGCAGAGGGGGTGGCAATGGATATGGCCTTAACCCTCTAGTTAAATGGTTGACTGCCATGATAATGTACTGATGCCCATACAATCCCCGAGAATTAGAATTTACATCATCAAAACTTACCACTTCAAATACTCTAGTTGGTGAAATTACCAAATGCTGATAAGTAGGGTTGGTCACGCCATGACTTTTACAGATGATACATGAGTTAAGGGTTTCTCAAATGGTTTCAGTCTTATAAATTTTAATAACAGGTTTTCAAGCACTCTTGTTTTTTCTTTAAACCACTATGATTTACTTGTTTGTGTCCTTCCATGATAGCATGGTACCTTGAAATTGGGTGCATAAACGGTAACCACTTGGTTTTGACCTTTTTATACAAAGCTCCTTCCAGGATCATAGTATATTTAGTAATAGCTTTTAGAAAAGCACAATCTATTTTCAGATTCTTGATCCCACAACTCAGCTCGTCCAATGAGATTATATAGTCATTCTTCTTTTTTTAAATCCAAGGTCAGTATAGGCAGTCAGGACAGGTCATAAGCATTTTGGTGTTGATTAACTGAACGATGTACTTTGGAAAAATCATAATTTTGCAATCTTAAAGCCCAACTGGCTAATCCTCCATCATAATACTTCATTATTTGTAACATCTTAAAGAAAAATGGTCAGTAATAACAGTAAAATTGTTACCATATAGAAAGGGACAAAAGTGCTTAATTTCTAAAATTATGCTTACCACTCCTGCTCAGTCACACTATAATTAATCTCAGTTTTGGATAAGGTTTTTGTAATATGTGACAGGATGGTCGATCTGCTCTTTGTCACACTGAGATAGGGTACCACCAATAGCAACATTAGTTGTATCAGTATGTAGGAAAAAAGGCTTGTCAAATTTAGGATTAATTAAAACAGGTTCCTTAGTTAAGGCAGTTTGAAGAGAATTAAAAGACTATTCCTGAGCTGAGTTCCACTCAAATGGCACACCCTTTTGTAATAAATGGAATATGGGTTCTGCCATATTTGCAAACTTAGGTATAAATTGATGATAATACCTAACCATAGCAAGAGAAATTTGTATGTCCCGCAAAGAGGTCAGAGGTGGCATTCATTAGATAGCTTGAATTATCAGAGAGGGGTTGAGCCCCTTTATCTGATACTTTGTGACCTAATAACACCATCTTATTCTGAAAAAAGGAACATATGTTAGATTTGAGCTTTAGTGAAGAATAAAAATTTGTTTAAAAACTTCTTTTGAGTGTCCCAGATGCTCATTAAATATTTAAAATCACTTTAAATAACCAGATATACCAGAACACAGGTCAACTTTGAGTCACATAACAAATTATTTATGGCCATTTGGAAGGTTTTCTGGGGCATTTCTCAAACTTTTTGGCATATGGGTTGGTTCAAATAAACCCTGGCTGGATATTAGGGCACATTTAGCTCAGTCTACCGGGGATAACTCAAATTTCTAGTATCCACTGACTAAGTCCATTGCGAAAGAATAGGTTGAGCCAGATAACAACTAAAGGGAATTGTCAATCCTTGGTAAAGGGTAGCTATCTTGACAAGTAATTGCGTTTAACCTGTGATAATCCATAAAAACCCAAAGTTAGCCATCCTTCTTTTCCATCAATAACAGAGGTGAAGCTCAGAGACTATTGGATGGTTTTAATAATCCAGCCTCCAAGAGTTGATGTAATTCTTTTTGACCTGTGCTTCCTCCAATTTTTTAATTCAATAGGGTTTGGCACAAATAGGAGGGTGATCTGCAGTTTCAACAGTATGCACTAATCCCTTCTTTTTACCAAAATCTAAGTATGTTTAGCAAAAATGTCATAGTATTCTTCTAATAATTGAAGTGCTTGTTTCTAAGTTCTTAGGTGAGGTGTTTCTTTATTGCAAGTCCCACAGTAAGATTCTCCTGATTGGTTTCCCAGTATAAAATTTTGTGAACTTCCAAAAGGTTTAACGTCAAAAATTCGAGATAAGGGTAATAGTTTGACTTAGGCATTTGGATTCTTTTGATCTACCAATTTCAGATCATAGTCAGATTTGCCTATAAAACAGTTAACAATCCAGAAAAAGTATAATCGACTACCCCAGGATAAGGTTAGATCTCTTACAGCAGAAGGGTTGAAGATGCCTTGGCCTGTAATAATTGTTCTTTGGGAATAGAAAAAAGTAAAAAAAGTTTTAACATTTACCTGAGATTCTGCATAATAAATAAATTTCCTGGGAAAAAATAGGCATCCCTTCTTCTATGCAAACGTTGTAGGGGTAATTTTACTTGAAGGTCTTCAACATGGTACTGAATGGAATAAGGCCTTTTAGGCCCCTCTATCAGACATAACCGACGTCCAGTATGAGCAAGTTTAGATAAAAGCAATGGAAATCCATACCTAAAAGGGTTAGAGAAAAGTCAAGGTAATTAATAATTTATTCTAATTCCCACAAAAATTGAGTCTCCAAAAGTTTATTGTAACTCAAGTTATCAAGGATGATTGCAGGTACAGAAAGTTAACTTCCCAATTTTTAGTGGAAGTGATGAAAAAGCTCCAATTGATCGAGTACTCTGAGGTCTCACAGTGACTAATCCTATTAAAAAAAATTTTTTTTAAAAATTTAGATCTCAAAAAAAGGGGGTTAAAAAGGGGGGAAAAAATTTTTTAAAAAAAAAAAAAAAAATTTTTTTTTAAAGGGGTTTAAAAAAATTTTTTTTTTTGGGGGGGGGCCCCCAAAAAAAAAGTTTTGGGATTTTTTTTTGGGTTTAAAAATTTTTGGGAAAAAAAATTTTCCCCTTTTTCCCCAAAAAAAATTTTAAAATTTTAAAAATGGAAAAAAAAAGGGGTTAAAAATTTTTTTTTTTTTAAACCAAAAAAAAAAATTTTTAAAAAAAAAGGAAAAGGGTTTAAGGTTTTTTTTTAAAAAAAAAAAAATTTAAGGAAATTTTGGGCCCTTATTTTTTTAAAGGAAAAGGGGGTTTTTTTTTAAAATTTAAAAGGGGCCCGGGGGAAATTTTATTAAAAAAGGGGGGCCCCTTTTCAAAAAAAGGAAAATTTAAAAAAAAAGGGGGACAAAGTAGAACAAGTCATAAAGTGGGGTACCATTATATTCTGGGCCAATTGAGTAAAACGGTTAGGTAAGTAATTCATCTTTTGATGATCCATGGCCTCACTCAGAGCCTTCTCATATAGATATAGGAAGGAGTTAATAATGCCTTCCCCATTAAAGTACTAATCTTTAGATACAGATTTATAACTCATTGGAGCATTAGTTGTCAAAACATGCACTCCAGGCTCTTCCAATTGAGTGGAGATGTAAGAGTTAGAGTCCAAAGCTTTGGATGGGTATTAGGGATAGGGACTAATTGCTTAATACATATTTTACTAATTTGATGATATAGATCAGCATGCCCCACCTTTTAGTCCAATATGCGATATAATTCATAAATTTGCTCCTTCTGGGAATTTTACTTAAGTTCCAAAGTTTCACCCTTCGTTTAAAGCATTTACCCTCTAAATTCACAAGCTTGTAACCGGAATTTGGTATCCTTTGCTCATTTACCCGAATTATACAATTCATTGGATAAGGACTTAAGTGACAAAAGGGGGTCAATAGGTACCCCATTGGGATTTAAATTACACTCCTTGGCTACTTTATGAAATTGCTCATGCAAGCGGTCAAACATGCTCAAGAGAGACTTAACTTGGTGAAGGGATCCTGAATGCCCATCTGCACCTGGTGGTCCACGAGGCCCTTCAACACCTGGGGGACCACGAGATCCATCAGCACCAGGAGGTCCATGTGTCCTGTCACCCCCAGGTGGCCCACGAAGTCCTTCAACCCAAGGAGGACCTTGTTCTCCATGTGGACCCATAGTTCTGCAGGTTTTCTCTATTTCATTAACTCAAAATTGAATACTTGAGTATAATTGCTCCAATTGGAAAAAGCATTTTCCAATTTCTTTTCCATAGATTAACTACGCTCAGAGAGTTGGGAAATACCATCTCTCTATTCCTCCTGAATTTCCTGGACTCTCTTTAGGAACTGTGAATCACAAAATCAGATATTCCATGATTAAGCTGAATAAGCTGTTGGAGTACTTCATTAAGAAAGGTCCAATTACTAATAATGGCATCATGATTATCTTATCTGAACTCAGAGGCAGACTTGAAAAAATTCAGAAACCTAAACATTCAAGGACTGGAGTCCTTTTAATAGATTAAGCATTCCTTGATGATGCATTCCTACTACTGGTAATATGTGGTACAAAGTAGGGTGTACAAGCTGGTGCTAATATTGCTCAGTACCAACACCTGGCACTTGAGGTGTTTTGTATAAGTCCTCAACATAGAGGGTACAACATTAGTTTGAGATTGAGTAGAACAGATTCTAGGAACTAAGACCTTCTCCAGCATCTTATTGATAATATTTCTTAGATCTCAGGCTTTATTTTAGAATTCGTGGTAAAGCTTAAATTAGGACCATAAAACTCCAAGTTGGAATGAAATTCCAACGTAGTTTTATCTGTGGGATTTTGGTTCTAGTGGAATAGATACATCGTAAAATACTGCCTGGCTCATGGTCTTGATCCTCTTCAGGAAAAAAATGAGAATCCATTGTAGTGATTGACGTTTTCACTGGTGCATAACTCAGAGGCCCCTGTAGTGAGCACCACTCTTGATGTTTTAAATTACACGTTAAAAAATGGCAGGTATTCTCTTGAAGTTACTTAAATGGATTCTCCAAAAAGCTATGAATAATAGTAACAAACAGGTTATACATAGCCCTAAATTTTATTATCGAAAGAATCTAATATTTAAAGGTTTTGTAGTAGCTCAGAATCTATTTATACTAATTAATTACTAAGCAATCACATCTTCTACCCCCTGATTGGGATGAGCCTGATCATTCTTATTAACGATGATATGATAAGATAAATTAAGTTCCCCTTCTGATGTTACCAGGTGAATCTTTGGGGAAAATAATCAGAAACGAGAGAGTTTTGCAAAATCTAACACTGACAATCTCCTCACTTAACCACAAATTAATCTGGAAACAAGGAAAAACTTAAGATTCTGTGCTAATTTTTATTGAATAAAAGATGGTTTTTATACATTTTTATATAATAAAGATGTAATATCAATATAAACAAAAAACAATCGGATAAGAATTTTTGATATTGTAGGGGCTTCACAAACCCCTAGTAAGTCTCTTCTTAATTTCTGCTTTTGTGGCAGCATCCATTGGTTCACAATCCAATCTGTGAGCTCCAAATTGCGGTGGGCATCCCTAAACTGGGATGAATGATAATCCCTTACTCATTACGCGCTTTTGAGCTGGGGTGGCTGTACCTCTTCTGGTAATAACTCTTTTACAAATTTGATATCATACATATCTTACAATTAAGTTCATGGCGCTGCTCTAGTACGCCTCTCTTCAGGTGTTAATGAATTTTTAAAACGGTTAATAGCCATTTAAGTAATATTATGATGGAAGGTATAATCAATTTTGATGGAATAACTCAGTATTTCATCTCTCCACCATTGGTTTATTGCTAATTATTTTGGTCCCCTAAATATATCTAAAGGGGGAAAATTTCATAGACTTTGGTAGAAATGGCATAGTTGTCTTCATACTGTAAGTCTCTTCATTCAGCGGGTGTTAGTTTTTTGCATATGATATCATTCCAACCTAACTGTCAAATTTCTTGGGGCGTCTTTATTCATAAAAATGGGTTCATTTATCTTATCAGCGACTTAAACACGTGTGTCTTAGTTTTGAGGTGTTGGTGTAATAATGGATTCCTCTCAGAGAGCGAGGAAATATTCTTTAGCATTCTCATGGTATCTTTCACAACTTCACCCATAAGACCATAGGATATAAAGGGACTTAGATGGCATCAAATTTGGCTACAAACATATTCATTTGTGTTAAAAAGCTATTGTGTTTACATAAAAGGATGACTATGCATTAGTCTAGCAAGGCTCATCACTAGGGAACCTATATGGATGGTAAAGTCCAAAGCTTAAGTGACTTGTAAATTATAAATTTTTATCATAGTCCTGGTATCAAGACTTTTCTTTCTCGTTGTAATCACTTTTGCAACCTATTCAATTCAAGACTGAATCTAGTTTGATAATCTCACAGAGGAGATTAGTTTGCGCCCATGTCAGGGAGCAGTTGGGCAAGCAAGGTAAGAGGAGCAGGTGGAAGGCCCGCGGCCTCCAACGTTCAAAAACGCCACGGAGAATCTAGTGGAATAGACAAAAATCTTAAAAAACTGGCGGTCATGATTTCCCCAGAGATACTCGCATGGCAAGTATGATGCAACTAGTACATCAACACGCCACACTCCCAGCCACTTTCATCGGTGGAATTTGGAGTCCGCATGTTTCTGGACATTCAAAAAACGGCCTTATGGGAAAATTTTGTGAATGATGTGCACACAATTTTCCCAACTGCAGTATACGTTGCACCTCACTCCATGTCACGCGGGTGGCTGGACCTAGGTTTTGAAAGAAAAAAAGCAGCAGAAGAGGCTGCAGTGGTGCGTGTAGTGGTTGACCTCCCCAAAGGGCAATGGGTCATCAAAACCAAATGCACCAGATGAACAAAATCAAACCAAATTTTCCTCACGTTCGACTTTTTGCCTACTATGGTAAAACGTGACATTTTGGAACAACACCTGAAAGATGGTCTCACCATTTACAGTGAAATACAATCTTTCAAAAGCAATGCTTCATGCTGATGCCACACCTGTGCACCGGCAAAGCCATTGCAGTTCTGACCCCAACTGAGGAGATTGTGAAGGACCTAACCCAGATCCCGCACTCCACTTTTATTGATATCACAGGGCATACCACCCACCCATTCTGGGTGACAGTGGACAGCGTGCCCCCCATTTGCACCCACTGTGATGTGTTCAGCCATAAGGCGCACGCATGCCCCATCCAGGAGGGCGTCACATTCCAAGAGCACCCCTCAGCAGCCATGGCCAACGGAGAGGTGCACTACGAACCAACTGTAAGCACCAAGGAGGCTTTCTCATGAGGCTCAAGGCTGCTATCTACTGGTAAAGCCTATCTCCCCACAAGAGCGGAAAAAGGCCAAGAAGGACCATAGGGCCGCGGCCAAGGAAGCGGCCAAGGCCACCACTGCTATCCCACACTCACAATGCCAGGAGGACATGGAAACCTTCGCGGTGGAAGCAACTCAGGAATCCATCAACCAATCAGATTGGGAAGCCTATGCTGAGTGGGCCACTCAATCTGAGGATCCAATGGGAGATTTGATCTCACCCAATCATTGCACCCAAGCTCCAGTCAAAACTGACTTGGGACCTATCCCAACTGAAAATTTTTTTTGACCCACTCAACGGTGCACCGAACTCATCTGCACCCCAAAAAATTCATCCAACGTCGGGAAAACAAAAATTGAAGGCTAAAGCCAATGCAACTCTTTCTGCAAAAATCAACAAAAACTCCGATAGCATTGCTGCTAACACCCACGCTGCTGTGCAGGCCCATAGGGATCTAGAAGAGGCTGGTGGGCCCAGGGGCCCACCCCCTCACACCTAAGGTGCAATGGGGGAAACCTTCACTTTAGGGATGTTGAATATCGCCGGACTCAAGGCCTCCCCATCCCGGGCTAGGAAACTGAGTTTTTTACAACACAAATTACCCGTGGATATCCTGGCCATCCAGGAGTCCCACTGTCCACAAGGTTCTGAGAAAACTTGGAAAACAATGCTCCTCCCTCCCTATCCTTTTGGTTGAAGCACTGTGGGGTGCTAATTTGTAAAATAATTTTTTCAAATTTATATCCTCAGAAACTTTCCTAAATGGCCAAGTGCTTGTTGTCACTTTCTCGTGGGCTGATGTAACGCATTTAATTGTCAACATCTATGCCCCAAACGGTGCACACAAGCATCAGGAATTTTTCTCATCAGTCAAATCCCTCCCGCTACCCCCAGATCCTTTCCTAGTCAGTGACATGAACTGTTGGCTAACCACACCAATGGACCGGTGGCCTTCCTCACCCCACGCCCCACAAGGTCATGTAGAACTATGCGTTCTAAAGGCCACCCTTGGGTTAATGGATGCGCTGTCATGACATGCCCCGCTGCTCAAAAACATGATGCATCCCCACATACACAATGGCCAATTAAGGTCCATGACCTGCATTGACCTTATTCTAACACCAGCGAAATTCCAACCCCACATCTCCCACTTCTAAACAACGAAAATGGAATTCTCCGACCATTGGCTGGTCTTGCTAACCTACCACCTACCTGTCACAGCTGCTAAGGCCCCACATTGGTGCAAAATCCGCCCCCCCCAAGCTTGCGTTGCCAGGATTTTCCACATGGGTGGAAGAGGCAACTTTTACAAAAAAGTTTGTTGCACCGTTTTGTGTGGACCCCATTTCCACATGGGCAACTTTTAAAGAGGACACCATCCACCACTCTTGACATCTCTCCTCCAGATGCACATGAACCACATCAGCGGTTATCTCGCATGCTCTGGCAGAGTTGGCACACTTGGAGTCCAACATCCCAGTTACAGGATACAGCCCTGCATGGGGCCAGAAGTGGGCGGAGGCAGCTGCCCACCTCAACGCACTCAAAAGGCAACACAAAAATCGGGTTTGTGTTCAATACAGGGCCACACACATCACAAAAGGTGACAAGTGCACCGCACATTTCTTTAAAAAAATTTTGCACCACGCCAGAGTGTGGCCTGCACACAGGTGTGAAGATCGGATAATTCCATTGTGGATACACTGGCTGAAGTGGCGATCAAAACGCAAAAATATTACTCCGAGTTGTACTGAGCCAAACTAATTCAGCTGGCTGAAGTGGCAGAATTTCTCAACCAAGCCCACATCTGCACCATTTTCTGATACCCGGAAATAATGAATTTAATTACTCCAAACGAATTATGGACAGCCATTTGCGGTGCGCCAAACCAAAATGCCCAGGCCCAGATGGCATTTTATACGAGTTCTACAAAAAATATTTCAAGTATATATCCCCATAGCTGCTCGCCTCACTTAACCAAAGCCTGTTGGAAACGCGCCTCCTACCAGGAGGCCATGAGGCCTTCAATATCACACTCTTCAAGAAAGGGGATAAGCTAGACTTAGCCAACTGGCGCCCCATTTCTCTAACAAACACAGACACTAAAATTTTAACAAAAATCATGGCTAACTGTTTAGGGACTGTAGCATCTGCCACCATCTCCCCAGAACAATTCAGTTTCATCCCCAGAAGGTCAATATGGGATAACGTGCACTCTGTGGCTAATGTATGTCAGTCCACAACCTCTGGGGCACTTGTATTCTTTGACTAACAAAAGGCCAATGATAGAGTAAACTGGGAATACCTTAGGGCCTGCCTCCATCAAATCCGCCTACCCCCTCGCTTCATCAACTGGGTGATGCTGCTCACGGAATCTGCAATAATGGCAGTGCGTGGCCCTGGCTTCCTAACGGAAGTAGTCCGCCCTTAAAGGGGCTTGCGACAAGGGGACCCCCTCAGCCCACTCTTGTACAACTTCAGCCTTTACCCACTACTGCGTAACGTGAATGCCCAACTCACTGGGGCTATGTGCCAGGCCAAGCCCCAGTCAAGATATTGGCGTTCGCAGATGATTGTGTGGTGGGGGTGTCTAATAATCTAGATGCACGCGCACTTGAAGCTCTCATCCAGGAGTATTCCCGGGTAAGCAACGCGGCACTGAACGCTTCCAAAACCAAAATCATCCTCCTTGGTCAGTTTCAGAACTGCTGGACCCCAGTAATTAGTTCCCAACCTGGCCCATCTGCTCGCCCACGTCCTCACCCTACTAATTCAAAACACACCACCCCACTGGTGCTCCCCTTCGTGCCACGTCCTACCATAGGACCAGTACGCCATCTGGGCGTGTGGATAGAGGCAGGCGGATATGCGTCAGCAGTAATGGAGTGCTGTATTCTGGATAACGTGACGAAGCGAATCGCCTCTCTCAGAGCCCACCCTACTTCCCTTACTGGCAGGATTGTTTTAGCCAACTCCATGCTCCTCTCCATAGTCTGGTTTGGAGCTCACGCCATCCCCTTCTCCCCAAGCTTCTTCAAATCCTTGTATGCCTTGCTGCAAGGATGGCTTTGGTCAGGCCGCCCTCCACCAGTGCGGCTAGAGGTCATGTTTGGCCCTCATCATCATGGTGGCATGGGCCTGCTTGACTTCAAAGCCCATGCTGCCAAGATCCTGGGCACCTGGATCGCGGCCGTCACCGCCCCTAAACTCCCCTCCCAACACTGGTCCCGCGCAGCCCGCTCCAACTTCTCCCACAGCTTGGGCCTCAACAATTCATCGAACCCCCACTCCCTGATGAAATACCTCGCATCACACACATCGGCCACAGGTCCTCACAGGACTAAAACCCACTACAAACGAATACTACTCTCCATGCGGAGCACTGAGTGGAGAATTTGTATTAGCGGACATACAACCCAAAGAGGCCGCCCCTCTCCTCAGTTCACACAAGAGGTACAGGGGCTACCGATCCATGATGGCGTGATCCCCACTCGGCCTCATGTCCTATCCAGGGTGGACTACATGGACATGATGGACATCCCTTACTCCATTGAGACCCAAAAAACTATCTGGAAATACGTACATCATCCTCTGTTGCAGCCTCAAGTCCGCTCCCATGTGTGGCGCTGCATGAGGTGGGTGTACCGTACAGCTGAGCGCTCTTACGCTTTACACTCATCCTGTGTCGTGTGTGGCCAGTATGGAACCCTGTTCCACCGCCTGGAGAAGTGCCCCACCTCTAAAGTGATATGGCGCGAAGTTCAACGTCTGCTGGGCCAGGATCAAGCGCAGCCCTTCAGTCTGTCAAGAGATATGTTTGCTCTATCAATGGCCTCCTCCCTCCCACCCTCCCTCCGTGCTCTGATGGTTGCAATCGCCATATGGACCATCCACACGATTGTCTTAGATGCCATCGCAGGCTCCACCCCCACCCTCCCAGAAGCTGTCCACAGATTATGGTCTCATTTGGTGGACCACTTTCAAGCGTAAATGTTTGGATACCTCCCACCGCGTAGCTGACAGCTGGTCTCCTCCTGGTTCCCAGTCTGGTTCATCAAATCAGACCCCTTCCTCCACACGTGCTCAATAGTGGCTACGGCCCCTTCACACGTTCCCTCCCCCTCCCCATAAGTGGCGTTCCCGCTGGCAACAGGAGATAGCATCGCTTCTCTGGGGTGCCTCCCCTGGTACTAAGTTTTGTCTCTTCTGAGTCATATTTGGAAGTGTCCGTCCCATGGTCGGCCTTCCCCACAATAAATTAAAATTAAAATATCATAGTCCTGGTATCTATCAAGGCGTTTACCAAATTCTATTGAGCAACTATTTTATTATGCATTTTTAACCAAAAAATAAGCACAATTGGGATCTAAGATGATGAATGAATCAAAATCTATACTCCCAAATTGAGACTTAATAAGTCGACTTTCAAGACAGTGTGCATGGAACCTTACCCTGAAAGCCTGATATGAGACTAATCAGGACCCTTCACGTGCTTAAGAATTGGTGGATACGCCTTCAGAAAACCCTTTCCTCTTCCCTAATCTAAAGAGGTGCAACCCCCGCCACTGTGGTCATAAGGATGATGCAGAACAATTGAGGCTCTGACTAGGCTATCATCTGGAAGGCAGTGAAAGACTTGACCATACTGGGACATATAAACCCAGGCATTAGTTTCCCATGCGCCCTATATATTGACGCTTTTAACTCAATAGAGTAGTAAATTTTGCCCCATATTTTCATTTTTTGACCTCTATGCTAGCTTAAGTTTAGAGCCCATTTAATAACTTTGGCATCAGTCAAGAGAACTCTTTCACTGAGAAAAGTGGTGATCACTAAAGGGGGATCTGAGTTACCCAATTATAAACGTCTATTACAAGAAATGGAGAATAGTAGCAGTCAAGAAGATCAACCTGCCAATTGGGCTAGAAGCGTCATTTGATATATATCTTGCAATATAAAGTACTTCCCATGTATACTGAAAGCTTAAAATTTTGTGCACATTCCAGTTTGTTCTTCCTCCCGTTGATGATTATCAGTATCAACTTCAATATAAGAACCTTAACAAATCTATTCAACAACTATTAAATGTCTTATATTCTGCGGGAGGTCACTCCGGTTGCCCACATGCTTCCTTAGTGCCTTCATTATATGGGATCTATATACCTCAGCTCTGCTGCCAGCGGTAGAATTTACCTTTGAGACTGAGAGCTATCTTTGAAATTTCATTCATCCCGCCAACCATCACCTCCTAAAAAGTAGCTGGGTTGCATCACCACGAAGTCTCCCAACAACTAGGGCTTATCCATACCTTACACTTCCACTATTTTAAATTTCTATCTTACGGCCTCCTTCTTAATCCATGAAGATTGAGAAGCCATTATTGGAATCGTAAATAATCAATGAGGTCAAGAACCAACTTGCAGTGTTGGATAGCAGAATTTTAGGATACCCTGATGACCAGCTTCATAAGAATGTACAATATCTTGAGACTGACTGGAACCAACACCTCAACAAAGTCAAAAACATGGTGTGGACTCTTCTGCAGCACTACCATGAGCTAGCCTTTCATGACTCACCTGCTCAGAGTAAAGGGCATGAGGGGCCTAGGGGGCCAGAAGGTCATGAAGGCCTCAAAGGCCCTCTGATCCCACAATGCCGCTTCCTGGCGACCCTGAAGACTCCTAAAAAGGAAGTTTTTAGACCTTTCCGCCTTACAGCATCAGTTCTGTAATGTGGCCAAGGCGCAAGATCTGAGTGGATGGAGAACCATTTGACCCTATGGGTCTCAATTGAGGTCATGTTAGATGAGTTAGATTTTAGCACCTTCACCAAGCAAAAAAATAATCTAATCTTCAAGCTTGAGCAAACCTGTTGAGAGGTAGACACATGCTTAAACAACTTAGAAATCCAGCTTCTTCTTCAATGTGTTGCGTCTAATCATTAAAAGAGAAGGTTGCTCACAAGGCCTCCATTACCATCCTAAACTGAAACTGGTACAATAGATAAGAGGATCTCGAGGTTTTAGACAATGGTAGGATCATTAGGTTCCTTATGCTATACAAAAACCAAAAATTTCTGAACCTGAACTAATTCCTGGTGTAATACACTTTACACTCCTCTTTTAACTAAGCTTGAGCCTAAATTTTAAGGAAAAGCTCACCCCAGAAAGTAAAGTAATGCCTCTCCTTATATGCATATGAGAGTTCCGTGGAAGAGGCTGCTGAGCGGCAGAAGATGAAGAACTTCCATTCCTGCCTGAATAATACCGCACAGGATATTACGAATCCCCATCTAAAGAAATTCCACACTTGGGAACAGGTCTGTACCGACTTAGTCCAGGAGTTTTGCAGCAACCAAACCCTGGAAAATAAAGTAAAGGTTCGTGGGTATTTGCCTGAAAATAAGGGATAGCCCCCTGGGGTTCTCCAGATGTTTCTACTTTTAAGCACAACCCTTGGTGACCACAAATCTCATTAACTTAAATGACGCCATAGCTTCCATAATTTCCGAATTGGGGTCTTATTATGAGGTTCAGATGCACATTATTGGCCAGAAGAATGGTTTTACATGCATTTGGGAACTTTATGATCACTTGATGAGATACCTGCATCACCATACATCCTAAGGCCACCGCCTCTGTATTCTCTAACCATCCCCAGGTCCAGGTTATCAAAACCAAAGAGACAATAAACTAGATGCACTTATTGCGATTTTTGTCATCACAGCGCCAAGACATTCTGGGAAAGACTTGCTGAGGAGACAGGAAAAGGGCCTTCAGCATAAAGGATGAGGCACTTCATGCTGACATTCTTAATTCTTCTCAAGAACCATCAGTGACCCCTAATACTTGGAGCTATCATACCTAAAGAAAATGTTTTTTCAATGATATTAATAATTTTAATACTGCTTACTCTTCTTCTGATGAATCTCCTATTTTCTGACACTTACTTATGAAGTTTGTTAGTCTGGTTACCCGTATTGCTGTTTGAGTTCATGAGATCCCATTCCATGCCATAGTCAGCAGTTGTTCCCCCGTGAATGTCATTTCATCCAAACTGATAAGCGCATCAAAGTTGCTCCAGATTTTCTGCATTACATGTGTGCGGCATGGCTGAAATGCAGTGTACTCAGTTGATACGGACATATTATTCTTTACCTATCCATTTATAAAAAGCTTTCTGTAGATATCTCTACCATTGCACTAGATAACCTGAGCTTTTAACTTCTCCTTGTGACTCAGTTTCTCCAGGACTACTCCACGATAATGCACTACAATGAAGAATTTTTATCCCTGCTGGGACGTTGGGTCCCCTGGTTTACAAAACCCTGCATGACACCAAAACGGAGTTAAAACTCAGGCTTGCCTATTAAAAATGAAAGCTGCAATGGCGACTCTCTCTGCTTGATCGCTGGGTTGCAATACTTTTCTGTGATGGATCTTGCTAACAGATATTTTAGGGTGAGCTTGCCCTCAATGAATGAGCTGAATGTGCGCTCATAGCACATGAAGGGCTCTTGAATCCCACGAATATGCCCCATGACCTTTACAACGTATAACCCACCTTTCAACGCGCTATGGACTTGTTCCTTTGGGATCTAAAGCTATTTTTGTCCTTATATACCTCAAAAATATAACTGTGTTTTGTAGACGTTCAATGATCATGTGGAACATCTCCAGGAAGTCTTCAATCACCTTAGGAAGGCTTCAATAAACTCAAGCCTTTAAAGTGCTCGCTCACCCAATCTGAAACGGAGCCACTTGGACACAAGATCTCAGAGATGGTATCCAGACCATTACAGAAAAGGTCAATGCATTTTGAAGATATCTTGCCCTCAAACTGAAAGACATTCAGATATTCCTGGATAAGGTGGGCTATTTTCATTAGTTCATCCCTCAGATTGCCAAGCTAGCTGAGCCTCTGTTCTATCTCCTGAAAAAGAATGGGCCATTCAAGTGGCGGCCTTTAATAGAGCAGGCATTAATGCATTACAGACTTCTCTTTGCACTAGTTCCATTTTAGTTCATCCATGTTTTGTTCAACACTTCTTTATTAATCACTGATGTGAGTGATGTCCCTGTTGGGGCCATCCTACCCAGCAGAATGAAAATCAGGTCAACTATAAGGTAGCTTACTTTAGCAAGACCTTGGAAAGGCTTGAGGGAACTATAATATTACTGAACAAAAGTGTCTGGCTGTCTTGTTAGCAATAAGGAACTTCTGGCCCTACCTTTATGGCACCCACTTCACCATTGTCACCGCCACTCCTCACTCTGATGGCTGCAGCAAATGAAGGACCTGACAAGCCGTTTAGCCAGATGTGCCCTAATGCTGAAGAATTATGATTTCACTATAGTCTTCACAGAGGAGCGTTCACCATAACTCTAATGGTCTCTCTAGGATGCCGGTGCTGGATGATTTGACCCCCAAAAAGGACTGACTGATGATTTATATGGTCAGCCAGAACGCTGGTAGCTGTAAGCTCCTGAGATCCAAGATGAGATCCAAAAATGACCCTGGATACTCAGATCAGAGAAGGAATGGTGTATAAAAAGGTCAATTAGAAGAGGCTCCCATATATATTAATCCTACTTATCAAGCCAACATTACCTTAGAAGGGCATCTGACTGAGAGACACAGGGCAGTGAAGAAAATTCATGAATGGCTAAAGAAAGATGTTACTGAGACTGAATGGTAGAAACCCTTCAAGAGGTCCTGGAAGCAAGTATGACATGCTGATCGCAATATTGAGTCAATCCCTAATATCAGAACTCAGACATTACCCAGTCAGAACCTTTTAATGTCATTAGCATCATTGTAGTGACCTTCTTCCCACCAGATAGAATGGCCATAGATTTATCCCTTAGCTTTGAATTTTTTGATTAAATGAGTTTGCGTTTCTGTCCCCGCTGCCACTGCTAAAGCCACGGCTCTACTTTTTACTCAATCCTTTTTCACCCAGCAGAGATGCCCACAAACTTTGATTTGGACAATGGGTTAAATTTCACCTTGTAAATAGTCCAAGAACTAACTTTGCTTTTTGGAACTAACAAAATTTTCACCTCCTCTTACAGCCCATCAATCAATATGGCATCTAAACGTGTTAATGTACCATTGTTTATATTTTAAACAAGATGGACACTTCTGACCCTACTCACTGGAATCATTACTTACCTAGCACTTCGCTTTCTTACCAAATAAGCTATCATCATATCAACGACTTGTCCCCCTTTGAGCTCTATATGTGCGTGCCACATTTATTAAGTAGTGTTCAGCCCCAGCTTGATACCCATACTTGAGAAATCTGTTTAAATACGAGGGTCTTACCCAATGAAATTGTCCGGCTTCAAGACCTAGCCATGCAAGGCATTATCACAAACACAGAAAGAGAGACATACCAATTTATTTTGGCCAACCCTCCTTACCAATTTTTCAATAAGGTGACCTCATTCTCTTTATCATCATCAACCCAGAGGTTGACTGAAAAAGCTCGACGTTCATTGGTCTGGACCCTATAAGACCATTCATAAGGTGAGCTCAGAGTACTTCATTGCTAATGTCAATCAGGTGACAGTGGTGAATAAAGTACATGGCCAGTTCTTTTGCCCTATAACCCCTGACAGGATCTTGAGGGGGAGTTGTTGGGATTCAAGATCAATAGCAAGTCAAAATTTCTTACTCCTTACCTAAGCCTCTATAACTCAACTCTCAAGCCATCGTGAATGGAATCTTACTCTGAAAGCACTAATGTAAGATCAATAAGGAAGCAACACGTACATGATAGTTAGTTGAAACGCCTTCTGGAATCCTATCTCCGCTTCCCAAACCTCAATAGATGTGACCCCAACCTCTGCAGTCATTAAGATGATGCAGAACAATGAAAGTGCCAACCAATGTGTCAATCTGGAAGGCATTGAAAAGTCCTGATTGTACTGGGCCACAATGGTCTTTGAAGCACCAAGTACCCACGGGCCCTATAGAAATTGTTACTTTTCAAATCAATATAGTAGTCTAATTCGCCTCATCATTTCGTTTTTGACCTCTCCACTATCTTACGACTTTGAGCGTATTTTCAAACTTCAGCGTCATTCAAGAGAACTGTTACACCGAGGAACACAGTCATAATTATAAAGTTTTTAAAGGAAAGATGCTTGGACCTGCTTCAATTATTGCAAAAACCTTCCAAAATTTTTTTTGCTAAGAAAATGAGTTGTCATAACTGCTGCATAGCATATGACAGGGGATACAATGCTAATAAAGGGAAGATAGGGGTAATGCAGGACAAGTACTCATGTACTTGATGCTATTGACGCTCTGCTTATTATATACATTAGGGATATCTGATAAAAACTGTTAGGTCCTCCAGATCCTTGTGATTACACCACTACCAAGTGGTTCTTTAGTGATGACAATAAGAAATCCAGATTGTGGTGTCATTGAAATTGTTTTAACTACCAGCTTTATCTGGTGAGCACTGTTACTATGGTGGTCCACGTTTATCAAATTGTGGAACTAACATCTATCTCTTAAAAAGCAATATAGTATGTATCTACGGTTGTGGGTGTAAGTAAACCTGTTCTTAAGTAAACTTTGTTTGGTTTAAAATTAGTTGCCACAAGAGTCTGTATAACTTGGGAAAAGAAATTTTGTTTGTAAAATTAACTAGCGACTTTTGCAACCCACACATCATGGAAGTTTGGAGTAAGTTGACTTATATTTTTGGTCAAATGCCTGTCCCAAATTCTAAAAGTCTATATAAGACGACATGCCCACTGTATTATGCTGGGTATTCTACTAGAATAACTACGTTAAGAGTATATAAAACCTTTAGCTTAATTTATGGCACCCATGATATTAGCCACAAACTTCAAAACGTTGCCACACCAGTTGTGAAAGAGGGTAATCTAATGGGGGTTTTCAAATGTAAAACTATGCGGTTTTTAGATTATAGGGTGGGCCTCCTGTATCCTTTGCGAGATAAACCATTGACAGTCTGCACTAATAAAATTTTGGCTTTCACCACCATTACAATTTGTTTTAAATCTGTGGTCCCTCTATATTCTCCCTTATGATTATTTAGTAGATCATATATTTAGTAAAGCATTATGAAATAATTTGTACTCTTTTAAGCTTATTATTTTTCTGAGAAATTAAAAAAATTAGTTAAGATTTTACTTTTAACAGGATGCTAGGCTTATTACATGAATTTGAGAAGAAGGTTTATAAGTTTGTGTTATATGTAATACGGCGCTATTCTTCAAAAGGTTTACTGTAGGCCTTAAATGTAGGGTTATGCAAGAGACGTTGATTTATCAATGCAATTGACACTTGATTAGGTCCTTTTTTAACCAAATTTAAAATATTTTTAAATGGATCATTGCAGGTTTTTATTGTCAAGTCTGTTTCTTTGATGATAACCAAACTTATTGACTCAGTCAACTATAATTTAGACACTATAACAAATCTCTTCATATAATTAACAAGCAATAAGGTCTGACTATCCTCCTGTTTAATGAGGGAATTTCAATTAACCCATCAACTTTGGCTAAGCTACACTTCAGCACTTTCATGCTTGTTTTAAAAGCATAAGATTTAGCTGATATGTAAATATTGTTTTTAATGATTGAAGTTGTTTCATGAGGTAAGGGGTTCAGAAGGGATATGCGGCGTCCACGCATCACTCATCTAATTTGTGTCTCAGATATGATTCTTGAATAGTGGCAAGGCCTGCGATTTGGTTTCCCTTTTTGGTTAAAAAGGTGATATGCTAAGTTCTGCTTTGAAGCTGTGCTTACAAACCGTAAAAACATCTTTGTCAGTCTATAAAATGAACATCAACTTTAATGAAAAAATATGTATAATATAAGATCATCTTAAAAGTGGCCACTATAAAACCTTGACTCTCATTTCTAAAAAATAAACTAAATTAGACATTTTTTTCTAGAACTTGCAGACATAAAACACTATAAACCATGTATAATTAAAAGTTCACAAAGTTAAGGTTCTTGCCATTAAAGGGACTGGTTCCCAGAGTTATCTCTTCTAAACTTATGCAAAATATTAAGATAGTTCTAGATTTAGTACACTTTAAGAATTAAATATGTATGGAGTCTAACCATAATAATTATTGGAGCTTATACAACTTGTCCTTGCGTTTTAGTCTCTCATTGATTACTTCTACAGTTATTTCTCTTACTTACTTTTACCGCTTGAAGTCACTTTTGAGCGATTTTAAATTCAAGTTTTATTTATCCACAACCGTCTGCCCAAACCTATTCTTTATTGTCCTTGGCTCCGCTGCCTGCCACCCCAGTGTGGGGCAGCAGTGCACCCCCACCTAGCATTTTCCGCCCTGCGGGCAAGTGCATTTGAATGGGCTCAAACAGCCCACCCACTGCTTCCAACCGTTTTGTCCCCCACGGGACTTAGCGCTCCACCTGGCGCGCGTTCACCCTTCTCGCCCCCATCCTCTCGCCCTCCCTCGCTCTGCCATTCGCTATTGCCTCAGAGTGGACTATGGGCGTTTGTTCCCATATGCCAATAAGGCAATTATTGACCTAGCCACTGCGGCCTTTGCACCAGCTGGCTTTATAGACTTCCGCCCTTTTAAGGGCTACTTTGACGTTGGGTTCCAATCTGAGGAGGATGCTGAAGCAGCAGCACAAACTCCTCTAATTTATAAAAAAACCCCATTCCCACAACCCGTACTCGCCTCCTTCAGACACCACGCTGGTGGTATCTTTTGCAAATATCACATCCCACCTTCCCCCCAGGTTTTGTATGACCAGTTGGTCGCGGGCTCATGGCTTATGGCACTCAGACCAACCTCATCTTTGCCATTCCATCTGGTGCAGAGCGCCTTGCTGCTCCTCGTGCAACAGCCACCATCATACCACACCACCCTACCATAGCCCAACAAACCCCACCCCGCGCTAGTGTGGCTGCAGCGCCTGATCATTTCTTTTAGGCTCTGGTCAATAATGGTAGGCAGATTTGTTCCCTCTGCTTTGGCCTCGACCATGCAAAAAAAGCGTGCCCTCAGGCCAAGTCCGCTGCTGCAGCTTCTGAGCCCCCCTCTGGAGGTTCAGTATGGGGCGCTTTGCTGCCCCCTCCCACCCTCAATCTCGTTCAGTGGGCCCACATGGAAATTCAGCCCCCCCAAAACCTCCAGCCTCACTCTCCCACCTAAATCTACCCCAGCCAATCAGAGCAATGCTTGGACTACCATTGGCACCCAAGCAGCCTCCCATTCGCCCAATCCCACCCATATAAATTTGAACGCCAATATTCCAGTGAACCAAAATCCATGGGATCTATTGGTTAAGACTGACGAATCAGGTAATGTCCTCATTAGTAAGCATACAGGTCAACCTCTCTGCCAAGGCGATTATGGTCAGGCAGAATTTTTCCTTCCCAACTTCGATAAAACCCCTACCCCTCGCCATTTTGCTCCTCTGCCCAATACAGCCCCCTTCCAAAGTGACCACCAGCTCGCCTTAGCTGTGGTGGCCTCTCTTCAGTGCCCAAAACTATGCACCGCGGTGGCCCAGTCAGTGGCTCAGGTCCAGCATGGCCTGCCCACCCTCTTCTTCCCCCCAACTTCCCTGAATCTGCCTGCAGTGACATCTCAAAACTATTTGATGATGCTGAAGTTGCTGTTATGAATGTCGCAATGCTTGCTTCATTCAAACCCTCAGCCAAAATCACCTGTTACAGTATCTCCCTTTTCACCCAACTTCCTGAAGCCCACAAAGAAGCTGAAGTTCTCCTCGCAGCTTTTGTTGAAACACTTTCCCATCATTATCTTGATGCGGAAGTGGAAAACTCATACTACACTGACCTCAACCCCCACTATGCAGATGCCCCAATGCCCTGGCTCTCTGCTCTGATCTAGTACTGTAATCAACATCCCTTGATCAAGGTGGGTCTTTCTGAAAACCAACCCCCCAACCCCTCCTCACTCTCTGCCATGGTGGGTTAGTGGTTTCAGCTTCCCACCTGTTTAGTAGTTTTGTTTTGTCATTTTGAGTGTTGTGTTTGGTACTGTCTGTCCCCTGGTTGGCGTACCTTGAATAAATATAATACAGTTATTTCTCTTCAGAATAGTAGTTATGTATTGCTTCTTAGTACTAAAAAAATAAGGTAATCACCTGAAGCATCACTCATGAAAAATATTTGTTTTCTATAAAATGCCATGGCCCCTTTTTGTTTTACCTGTCATTTGAAATTAAAGTGGTTCTAATAAGACAAACATTTCTTGTAATAAATCTAGTCTCCATCTATCTCTTAGATTATTAGAATATATGAGCCAAATTAAGATCACTTCATTAAACAATATGTATATAGAATATATTTGAGGCCATTCATTTTACATCTATACCGCCTTGCTCACAAGGCATGTATATAAATACAATAAATGCTTTTTTATTAAAACATGATTTAATAGATCTCCGTTTACCTCAACTCATCTTGAAAAAAAGAACTAAGCTTTCTGGGTATTTTGGATCCAGCATATAAAGAATCTATGTATGTGTTATAAGGTAATATAACGGATCAATTATTGTTCTTTAACATACTTAAATTTCATGTGAGGTTTTTCTATGTAAAACAACTAACTGCTGTCAGTATTTTTGGAAACCTACAAGCTTTATACTTGAATAAAACCATATAATTTGCATTGTTAGAAAATGGAGATTGAAAGTTTTCCCAAAGAACAGCGCTAAGAGGTGGACGCCCACTTAGGTGATTTTAGAGATGTGTTTTATTATGGTCCTAGATTATAGAAGAAAAGACTGAGGTAATTTTTCATGATAAAACTGAAGAGCACTGTTCTATAAAAAAAAGGTTTACTGAGCATTGAGAGCTGAAGAAGCACAAGTGGCTTTTGAGTTATAAAAAATTAATTTTGAACTTGCAATTTAAGCCATTAAAATGCCATTGAGCCTCTTACTTGTTGCTAAACCATAAAAATGTTGGACACTAAGTTGCTATACATTATAAAAAAACTTATCACTTTAAAGTGAGCTAAGAATCTCACTAGTATGAGTGACACTTTACTCTTAAGTCTGTTAAAAATTTTGTAACTAATTGTTTTAGTGAATGCCACTGGAATTAAGAGTTGTCCCTAAATACCACGAGAAGTGTGCTCTTATTTTCAGAACTCTTTTTAAAATATACTTTGATGCCGCAAGGGTTATGTAATACCACTTACATATTTTAAGAGCTATGGAAAACTTATTTGAAGATTTGAAGAGGTCATGTGTATTATTATACATAACAAAATAATTGTTTTAGAAACATACACCACTCACATAAAAGCTCCTTAAGGACGCTATAAACGTTTACATAATTCTTCCTAAATACTAACTCCTCCAAAATGATCCTTCTTCTATATGATTTTGGGAAGTAAAGAGTACTAGAAGGTCAGTCTCCAATTAATAACAAATTACTGCCATTACATAAATGCCCCGCCCTAATTGCTTTGCTATGTACAAATCTTCCTGTGAATGTTGAGATAATATAGACAGTTCATCTGCTACTATTTTTGTGATCTAATAACTACTTTATCAAAAAATTAGTTCTCCACTTAGGTGATGAGCATAAACAAAATTTTGATATCCTACACCTTTTTTGTGACCTTTCTTATTCAAGTATTTTTTGCAACACCTCTTATTGTAACCAATGTTAGAATTAATTACTGTATAAACAATATCTCCTAAAACTCATTTAATAGGTGGACTATCCAGTAGCCAGCTGCAGCAAGGCTTTACTAAGGTGGAATCATTTATAGTGTTACTGTTTGTGAAATATTAACCATCTTTTTATTTAGCATCCAAATAAATTTATAAAATCACTGTTTACAATAGTAACTGGTCACGTTTCTCTTTGACTGCTTCAAAAATAACAAATGTTGGGCGTTTACTACGCAGACTCTCTGTTACAGAAATCTGACCTTTCCATCATTCATCGTAATATTCACTTACACCAAGATTATGCTTGCCTATCTCAGCAACCCATACTAACTCTTGAGGATCCGAAAGAATACCATCTATATGAGCCTACTGGACGACTTGATTTATAGACAAATGAATAACTATTAGTGCATTAAAAAGCGAAAGAGGAAGATCACAAACACTTAATTACACATGGCGTCTATATAACTTGTTATTGAGTTGGGTTCCTATATATGCCCTTCTAAGCGGACTGACATTATCTTGGAAGGGTAACTACAAGTAAGACATAGATTTACACATAAGCTTGTTAATGGCTGAAAAGTTATGTTACTGAAAAAGGATGCTTCAGTCCATTCATAATGTATTTAAATAGTGTTTTTTATGAAATAGTAAACCTGGCTCAACTCTTCACTGTAAACACAAAATTTGTCATTTGTAGGGGTATTCTACACTATTATACTACATTGCAGGATTTATATTGGCATCAAACGTCCTTCATGTTCTATCCAATAGCCACTAATAATCTTATTAAATGAGTAGAAGCAATATCACAATACTCTGCTTCAGCTAAAGTCATGGAAACTTCATATATTTTTATAACTAATCATGGCTATATCATAGCTATTCTTTTTAGTAATGGTCAAAATGTTCAGTCTATCATGGTACAAAAAAAACTCTCAAATGGGGCTACTCAATTACTCATGACAGTATACTAGCTTGCAACTAATAGAATAAAGAGAGATCTAATGAGTGAATAAATATCTGATCTCTTTCTGCTAAGCATCATTGATAAAAAATATAATTCAGGACTACCTTAAGCACCAATATAGAATATTTTAAAGACCAAAAAATGGCGGTACCACCAGTTAAAAACTCACTGAATCATTAAAATGAGCCAGCAACACAATAGTACCTACAATCATTTGTTAACTAACTCAGTAACAACTTAGTCATCCTCTCTAAGGTTGCAACGTGAAAGCAGCTTTTAGACGCGGCTAATTTATATGAGTACCAGCTCACCTGATCTCACCTTAGCGACTCATCCCCCAAAAGCCCATCATTTAGCTACAAACCAACAACCCACTGGCAACCCTAATAATAAAGGTGCTGTCACTCACAATGATGTAACAATGCCATTAAAAAAAGACAAAAATTTTAAGAACTCTCATCATTTTTTAGTTCATTCTGTTATAACTTATATGGCTAAAGATGAGCTTCATGCCTCATAAACAAAGAATGGATCATCCATTCGCGATAGAAAACTCAACTGCAATGGGGTAAATCACTCTGTCAAAGCTCATCAGAGTTATTCAATTGACCTCAATTAATAAGAAACTTATTGGTTAGATCTTAGTGTTTTGTAAACTTAATATTATTTAACATTCACATTCTAAACCCCAGAACGGAATTTACAAAGATGATAAACCATTTCACAAGTATAAGTAGACAAATGCACTAATCAATAGTGAGTTTAAGAATAGTTTAAACCACAAACTATCAATTCACCCTCTAATATAATTGAACTGAGGATGATCCTGACTCCTCATTTTTATTTACTTCAACCAAAACCATTCTTATTGGGACACAGTAACCCAGAGATTCACAAATAAGTGCATCTCAGCACCATAACCTTCCAGAGCATGCCAAAAAAAGCTTAGACACCTAAAACATTACTAAGCCACCCCACAAGCCGCGCACACAATTGCTGTTCAAAGCAAGCACAAATGAACTAGGGGGCCACTGGAGCATGGCATAAATTGCAAGCATACACCTCCTTAAAGCTTTACCATTTGAAGCCACTTTTATCATTAAAATTTGAAAGGAAAAACCAAATAGAAGCGCAAAAGCCCTGCCCTATATGAATCTCAAATTCTCAGTTCACTTGTGATATGGACACAATTCATTAAAGCTTAGTTGGGAGAGTCAAGGTTGAATCAGTTATAATACGACCTGATTCTCTGATGAGTCAAACATTGATTAATGGAAATTACCACCCCAATTATCCCATTGATTGGACCTTATCCTTCAAGGATACAAAGGCTCATTTTAATTCAAAAACTTTGCCATTGATTACAAAGGGTCTTATCCCTTTGCAAACGAGGGACAAAGCTCCTTCAAAACCTGGGAAAGTTCTTGTCAATTAATAGGCACAATATCCTGATTAAAGGCGCGTCCTTTCAATGATTATAAAAATCAATCATCCAAGTAAATAGAGTACACTTATCATACGTTGTTCAGTTTATTATTACCAAAGTGCACATTTTACCTAGTTATAAATAATCTCCAAGTAAGCCCGCTGATTCTAGTATGACTAAAAAGTTATTACCCTTGAAGGACTTGCAATTAATCTCTGGAAACCCAAAACAGGTTCTCTCTGCCAGGTAACTTACAAGGCTACCAGGTGAAGATATAACTTCCTAATGAAAATTCGTTCCAGGGTGATGACATTCTTATAATGGAGGAGAATAGAAATGTGACAAAATGGGTCCACTCCAAAAATTAAAAAATATTGTATAAAATATGAAGTTTCTACAAATAAAGGATTCTGAAATTTACTCTTATGGCTCCTTAAGTGCAACATATTTTGTTTTAAACAGCCAAAGTAGCTGTGACTATGTAAGATTTACTCTATGGAACTTAAAAACTTAGATGATGAACAATTTAAGTAATTCTGCTTCGGTTCCCAATGATTTTATGAACCTATACACAACTACCACCCTCCTGAGTACTAAGCTGGGAGCAGCAGAACTCATTATTGCCTCTAACTGTCTATCCATTATTCTCTCCACAATCAGTTATAGCATCTGGGTTGCATGAGATGTAGATTTAAAAAAAACTATGTATATCCAGAAGCTCTACTCCTGAGCCCTTATATTGTATGAGACTAAATTCATTTTTGGTTATAATATTGAGCTTCTATTTTAGATAAGTAAGTAAAATCAGTGATGAAAGAATTAAATCGTAAAAATTTGTAATGGAGGTGGTGGATTTCAATACAACAAAATTATTCAGAAAATTTAAAAAGCTTTCAGCAAACATAAATGTCAAATAGAACAACTGTAACCAATTTTCTTATTTTAGTTGAATGGAAAGGAGCAAACAAATGAGTATAGGATTGAAGAGTTATTAAACTGGGTCTTCCAGCTTAATAAAACAACCATTGTTCAACAAACCTGTGAAGTAAGCGCTTAAGATGATCCCCCTGTACCCACAGGCCTCAAAGGGCATCAATGCCCAGAAAGACCCAGAGGCCCAGGACTTCCAGAGACTCTTCTCACATAAAGCCAACCCTAGATAAGGACCATGAATCCTAAAATCAACACTTATAATAATAATTTGAGGGGGACTCGTGGAAGTTGCATTAGATTAAAGCAACCTATATTAATGTGGACTTTATATTAACTACAATTTATGATAAGATTGCTACCATTCAGAAAATGTGTTCTGAAAGTGAACTATTCAAAGAACCCAATGTAGTACTCTAGATGTCAATATCAGTCAATTTTCCCCTTACTTTAATATTTGGAGATACCCCAAGAGGAAATATTCCAAAGTTTTCTGACCAGCTACAATAACTACAATTTTACTAGGCTATTAGCTCTAAGGCTACCACCATTTGCAATTAATTTAGGAAAATCCTCAAAGAATCTCATATTCTTTAATAAATATTTGATAAAGCTTGTGTTAGGATTAACAAGTAAATAATTTGAGATTACTTTTCCCAAATATAACCTTGATAAAAAAACTCTCAAGACCTGTCAATTAGTACCTGCCACTGAGGGCGTTGATGTAAAATTTAATCAATAATCTTCATGCAGACAGGACCAATGAAGACAATCTCTGGATTAGTCCCTCAGCTTACAAATCACAAAAGGGACAATCCAATAATGTGGTCACAAGGACATTGTCAATGAAGAACAATGAAAGCGTCAACTAGGCACTGATTTGGAAGGACTTAAGAGATACTTAACATAAGAAACCTTGGAAATCTCCTTACTATTGTGTACCCAATCGCCCTATAAATATTAAATCTTTCTATCCGATAATTTAGTTTAATTACCACACCTTTTCATCTTCATTGACCGTTCTGCTAGATTTACAGCTTTGAGAGTCAATAAGAACTTCAATTACAGCCTAGCAAATTCAAAAGCTGACATAAGTGTTTCTCATTACAGGGGACCTTTGAGATGTACAGTAAAAAACGTCAGTCACAACAAATAAAGACAAATAAAAAACCAAGAATAACAATCTTTTGATTATTAAGAAGTCTAACTTGATTTATCAACATATCTCAATACAAAGTACCTTTATTTCAGCCAAAATTTTAATCTTTTGGGCCACCCTTTAATACAATCTATCCTCCGTTGATCAAGCTCAGTACAACTTTTATAATAATGACATTGGCGAAATTATCCAACAAAAATTATTTAATGTATATGATACAGGTGGCCATTCCATTTTCTTCCAAGCCTCCTCTGCGCTTTCAACAGTGTGAGTTTTGTTAATTTGGCTCTTCTGCCCTCAGAAGAACTAGCCCTAAAACCAAGCATCATTTCAGAAGCTTTCTCATATGGCCATTCATCACATCCTATATGTGGTAGGTCTACATCATCATGAAGTAGCTTTACAATTTATACTTACCCAACCCTTACAAATATTTATTGTTGATTTCAAAAAGCTGCCTCCTTGCTTGTCCACAATAACTGGGAATCCATTATAAATATTTGACATTTGATAACTCTTAGAACCAGCTTGCTATGCTGGATATTGGGTTTCTCTGGCTACCTTGAGTATCAGCTTCATTAAAATGTGATACTCCTCAAGTCCTCCCTGAGTCAAAGTCTCAAGTAAATTACTATCTTGTGCAATTGCTGAAACTTCAATACCAGGAATCAGCATTATGCAAAAAGTCTCTGGAACTGAAGGTCTTGAAAGCCCCAGAGGGTCAGAAGAGCAGAAGGTCCCTGTGGACCCCAAAGCCATCCAGTTCTCTAGCACCAATTCCTGACAACCTTAATGAAACCTGGAAATAAGGCGTCCTAACTGCACTTGTAGCCCTGTGAGATCATATAAGAAATGTATCTCAAAGATGCAAGCTCCATACAGATGGTTCTCCCTGGATCTCAGATTTTTGACTAATCCTTGGATGTGATGTATAATTTAAGAAAAATTGTCAAGAGCACGAGCTGTTATATCTCTAAACTTTAACAACTTGCCAAGGGTGGTTAGCCTGGCAGGTAAAACTGCTTCCACCTTGGTGCAGGTTTCAAGTTTGAAACCTGTACTGGCTAGAGAAATTCTTGGTGTGTTATATTTATCCCAAGGTTGACCCACCTCAATATATATATATATATTTAACAACTTGCCAAAATTTTGGAATCTTTATAAGTGACTATGAAAACCACATCCTACTTCAACGCACTAAAATATAATCTCTGAAGGAGCAAGTTTCCTTCAAGGTTTTATTGCCTTTTTGAACATTAATGGGATGAAGTAAAAGAGGATTGAGAAGAAATAAATTACATTTGGAACATATGCCTTTTGACTATGTGGAAACTGAGATTTACCAAGCCAACACCTATTACTGCTATTAGTACTCTTTAAACTCATATTGGACTAACTTTAACTCAGCATCAAGCGGGGATCCACGCCAACTCAAAAGAGTACTGTCTACCTTTTGTATGTGTATTAGGTTGATGGAGGAGATTATCACTCGTCAGAAGGTGGAACAAATCTACTCCCATTCTGAACTGAACGGACTTTGAGATTATGATTCCTCAATTAAGAGATGCCAAGCTTGGGAACAGGTCTATACCGCCCTAGTTCAGGAGTTTGATAATATATAGACCTTGGATAATAAAAAGCATGCGTTCATGGCTAATCCTTAAACAAAGAAGAAAGTCCCTTGGAGTTTTTCAGACAATTAAAGATTAAACGCAGCTTTAATTATCACAATAAAAATAGGCTGGATGACGCTTTTCAGGGGTTTCAGTATCCACACATTATCCAGCTTCACTAGATTATATAGATAGCTGCATTATTGCTTGAAATTAAGCAATTTTTAATTTGGGAGTTTATCATATTAAAGGTAAATAATGTTCGTTAAAATTCTTACAAATTTTAGTATTTCTCCAGGATTAATCCAGATTACTATTATTCTAATAGTGAGGATCACTAACTATTAACAAGTTTCTCAATCTTTTTAATTTAGCTACTTATAGTTTATACTCTTGTAGGAGTCAATTAGAGTTTGTCACCAATTGATTTTAGGTTTATTGTAGTTTCTGGGCGTTAAAAACTTTTGTTGATAGGAACTCACAGATTACCTTTTAGGCAATGCAACCTTTGTTATTGGTTGTGAAGTTCTGAGGATAGCTTGCTTGATAATTAAAATCCTGCACATTATTTTGGGAAATAGTTCATCCAATTAATCTTCAATCTAGCTAGTGGCAAATGGTATTCTGTCCATTTGGAAACTCAATAGGCTTATTAAAATAACCCCAACTCTTCTGGTCGATTTTGGGCTTAATATTTTCTTCATAATTGGGAACAAATTCCAAAGCAGGGATAGATACAAGCTGGGGGTTTGGCACTTCCAGTTTGTAAGCACTCTCAAAGAAAGGATATTGAATAGAATCAGGAAAGAGATAATAATAATTATATCTTTTATTAGATGGTATTTATTTGACAATTAGTCATTAGGCCAGGCGTCAGTATTAGTACCTCAAGGGCATCTCCTGTCCATATTTGAGCACAAAATTTCAACAGATCACCTTCTTCCTCAGTTCAGCCCTTGAACCGATATGATTGAGACCTATTGCTGGGTTTATTGGTGGAAAAATACTCTCAAAATTGGGAGAAATCAGGGACAAAAATTGCAAAAAAAATATGCAAAATTGTCCTAGGAAATCTTTATTTGAGTTTCATCATACTTCTGATGAAATTCATCTTCTTTGAAATTACTGCATCATTTAAAGTAGATGATGTACCCCTATTCAGGTCATTGGCAGCCCTCTCTCTCTTGGTAGCACTAAATACTCCCTTTTGGGAAGTCCATGTGCAAGTGCTATTATGCCAATTACACAGATTGACATGTGAGTTTCGCTCTAGGGAGGAAAATTGATTATGTTAGAATGTCTTTCAGACCATAGGACTTTTTAGACGTTATCTTTGGGATTGGAAAATGATTTCTTACACGAAGTTTTGGTTACTGTTTCTGATATTTGGGACCAATTACCAAATTTCAGTGTAGTGATAATCATCCACATGCGCAAGTGGATTCCGCCCAAGCTTTTTTAAACTAGTTGAAAAATTGACTCTGGGATAATCAGCTAGAGCTGAGTAATTATAATAAGCTTAAGTTAAGAGTTAGAGTATTGATTGAGTATTAGGAGGAGAATTGACAAGATCTGTATATAGTCAAAGGGTTTATTTTTGGGTCATCCACCAGATTCTGACAGTTCCCCCCACTTGACTTTAGATAAGCCCTATGATTCCTGATTAGCCTTCGTTGATCAGTTTTCTTTGGCCTGAACGCCCAATGAGTCTGGAGTTGGATCTTCTATTTGGTAACTTTGGCCTGAATACCTTTCAAGTCTAGAGTTGGATCCTCTCCCCATCCTCAAGAGAAAACTAAAGTATTAACTAAAATATAACTAATATATATATGTTTTTTCTTTTTTCTTTTTTACTTTTTAATTTTTCTTAATTGGCCCACTTCTTGAAACTTCTTAAGAATTTTGCATGGACTCAGTTGTATATATGGCCGGTCCTAATATCCTTGATTGTATATATAAACTTAGATGCTTTTCAATCACTTCAGATAATTTTACCCAGATGTGATCTAACAATTGCAATTGACACAATCCATGGGTGTTGCAAATTAAAACTTCATCGTTAACTTTAAATTTTCCATATTTATAACGTTTTTTAAAAGTCCTTTTGATGTTGGGCCTTTTCAATGGCAAAACTGTTGTCAAAGGCTGAGCCTTTAGTTTGATTAAAGTATCCGCAAACTTCTCAACGTATTTAATATAATTGTTCTTGCCAGGCTACTCTAAGGCTGAACTAAAGTAGCGTTGGTAGGGCTGGATGTCTTCCATATAATACTTGAAACGGGGCATCCTGTTTGACAAATGTTATGAGATATTGAAGCAAAAACTGCTAAACTTAGATAAGTAAATCAAACAGATGGTTTGGCTGAAGTTAACTTCCCGATAATGTTCACCAACATCTCATATGTGCGCTCAACAGTACCACTAGTTTAGGGATGGTAGGGAGCAGAAAGCACAACTTGTATCCCCATTAATTGGTTGAGCTTGGAAAGGACATTAGCAGTAAAATTGGTTCAATTATTGGTCAGAATAACCTGTGGACATCCATTCTTGTGCGTGATGTTTTCAAGGATGAACTTGGCTGTATTTGCCGCTCCAGCTTCCCTAAAGGCCTTTTCCTCAAAACTTTTGGTCTAATGGTCTATGGTTACAATAATGTACTTGGTTTATGTATTGCTTTTTGGAAGTGGTCCAACAACTTCAATAGTTACAGTGTGCCAAGTGTTCTTGGCCTAATCAAAAATGTTAGATGAGCTTTTTTGGAATAGTCTTTTGCCTTGGCACTCTACACAGCATTCTAGCGTTTCTTGGATGTCAAAATGCATTGGCTCCAAATAGTAGAAATGCTTCAGATGCTCTTTCATCTTTTTGGATCTGCCATGCCCTATGGCCTTATATGCCGTCATTATTAGGACTGTTCAGGCTGAGGGTCTTGAGAAAATATACTTTTTGCCTTCAATGTCTTGTAAAGCATCCCGTTTTTGATGGTTGTATTTTTCATAAATCTAAAAATATTTTTTTATCACATTTGGGCTCATCATGGTAATTTCCGTTGACCATTCTTAAAATAACTCATCTGCGGCCCAACTAAGAGTTGCAATGGTGGGTAGTCAGGATAGGCAATTGGCGTTTTAATGTTTTCCCCATCTTGATGCTCAATGGTTTAGTCATAGACTAGAAACTTTAATGCTCAGCGGGCTAATTGGCTCTCATGTTCTCATAAGTTGTTTAATCATCTTAGGGAAGCATGATCGGTAACAACTTTGAAATGAGTGCCATGAAGGTAGACCCAAAGTTTATTAAAAGCATATATGACAGCTAAGCATTCTTGTTCCATCACTGTGTAGTTCCTTTCATGAACATTTAAGGTTTGTCTAGTGAAGGCAACTGGATGTTCCTTCCTTTCTTATCCAACTTGAGATAACATGGCCCACACTGCTGCTAGGGAAGCGTCAGTTTGTTCAATAAATTCACAAGAAAAGTCTAGGTATCAAAGAACAGGTGCACACAATAGGGCCAATTGGAGTTGTTCAAATGCTTACTAGCAAGCTGGAGTTTAGTTCAATGGGACCTTATTTTTTAGTGGATAGAAAAGCGGCTCCCCAAGTTGTGCAAAATTGGTGATAAATTGGCAATAGTACCCAATCATGCCTAGGAATACTTAGATATTGTGCTTGGATTTGGGCCATTTCATTTTGGAGATGGTGTTGAATGGTTGACTTGATCTAAATCATTGGTTATTATAAACCAAAGATATCCTAAGTATATCCAAACTTATATTCTTGGCCTAGCAATTTCACTGAATTATATTTGACTATGATGACATGGGCTTGAGGGCTTTGTTGGTTAGGTTGAACTTAAATTTAAGTTTTAATTTAATGACTTGGGCACATGGGCTTTGTTGGTCTATGTCAAAATTAGTTTTTAATGTCAGTCAAGTTTTTCAACCAAATTAATTACTAATTAGTGATACAAATTGCCTTGGTGTGTGCTGCCAATTACATGTGAAAGTGAATCAGTTCAGTTATTTTGAAGATACATATGAAATGCCATCTTGAGAATGAAGATAGTATTTACTCCAACCCTGAGGCTGAGTATGATGCCCTGAGTCGAAGTATTTTTAGATGTTCTTACAAGCATTTTACATGGCCAAGTGCCATTGAAAACGAGATGTCATGGGTAAGATATAGTTAACATCGAACCCTATAAATAACCCTCGAGTTGATACTAATAAAATAGATTCAACTACTGGATTAAGTTTATAGTTTAACTTGTAAACTTTTTTGTGTTTAGTATTTTACTTTGTACTAGTTGATATTTACTTGGGATTAGTAAGATCAGGGCAGCGTGCCATTGTCCAAGTAAACTACATAGTACACGATTTAAGTACTACCAAAAAAGTTATATTTTAAGCTCTAAATCACCATCCTGTCTATTGTCCTCACACAATAGATGCACAAAACTGCATTTCACACCTGACAAAGAACCAGCCATCAAAACAAAGTCCAAAATTCAACAGATGGCATCCGGCTTAGAGGGTTGGGGATGAAGACCCACTTTGTAAATTACAAATATGAGGTATTTCAGTTGTTCTTTGAAGAACTGGCACTTTCTGGGATTGATTTTTAAGGTTGCAGCTGTTAGACTTTTATAAACCTTCTCTAAGTGTTCCAGGTGGTCGTCAAAAGTACAGCTGAAAACGCTGATATCATCAAGGTACACTAGTACACATGACAACTTCAAATCTCCCATAATTGTGTAATGGTCCTTTTGGAAATTATCCAGGGTATTACAGAATCCTTAAGGGATTATCGTCAACTGTAATAGGCCCTCTTGGGTTATAATTGCACATTTCTCGCACTCCTCTTTGGGAAGATCTATTTGTCAATATCTGCTGATAAGGTCCATTAACGAGAAGAACTTTGTGCCCCCTAGCCTATACAGGGCAACATTGATTTGTGGCAGAGGGTACAAGTCCTTCTTTGTGACGTTGTTAAACTTCTAATAATTAATGACTACTTGGTTGATTCCATCCTTTTTCTTCAATATTAAAATTGGTGCTTCCTATGGACTTCTTGAAGGTACTAACATGTCACAATTAAGGAGTTCTCCTATCTCCTTAGATACAGCTTCTTCTGATGGTTAAGAGCATCTAATTGGGCGTAATCAAATTGATTTATGATCTCCAGTATCAATTTTGTGGGTGACACCCTTAACACATCCCAAGTCAAAATCATCTTGTGCAAATATTTCCTGATATTTAGAGAATAACTTCTGAGCTTGGCTTTTCTCAGAGTTGGTCAAGTTGCTTAAATTGGCCATAGGGATGACATTATTTATGCTGAGTAGGTTCATGTCAGGCAGACCTGATTTGACAAAAGTTCTGAACTCATGGAATGAGTGAATTTCTAAGGTAGGGAATATATGCAGAAATGAGATTGTTTGATGTCGCTTGATGGATATGGGCCAATTTTTCATGTTTCCACATAAGATGTGTATTTTTCATGGCCAGGAATGATAATACTAGTGGAAATGTTTTGTTGGAATCAAGATTTAGACCATGGTTGATATACCTCACCATAAAGTGCTCTTGGGATATTAATTGTTAAACCCCCCAGGATGATTACTTGATCTCCTGATGGTATAGCGAAACTATGATTTGATCAAAGTGGAATGCCCTCTGACTCATTGATCTGAGTGGGTAGTGTTTTTATCTTTGACCATGCTTTGACATACTCAATTGGGACTACTCCCTCTTTGTAGGCCAGATTTATGAAAAGGCTTGGTTTCATTTTCTTAACTGCCCTACCCTGATTATAGTTAAGTGGGATAGCCTGGCCAAGAATGGTGAGAGTATCGTCCTTATGATTAGTAGCAACTCCATATCTTCTTAGAAAATCTGTCCCGATTAGGATATTATAGTTTGTATTTAGCAATACTATAGCAGGTGCTGTTACTACAATAGATCCGAATCTGAGAGGTAGGGTACTGTAGGCGCCCAGCGATTTGGTTGTATGCGCTCCAGCTGTTCCATATTTCTGACAGTGGGCAACATTTGGCGCAATTTTCAGCTTTTTAACCAACTTTGTGCTGACCATATTAGGAGCACCACTATTTGACGATGGCCTAAACTCACACCTTGTTTACTTCTATATCCACATAAGTACATTCAGAGTAGTTTCCAGAAGTATTTATTGTATAAATGCTGTTATTGCTGCTGATTCCAGGTGTGATTTTAGGCTTGAGCAAATATCTGGGAAGTTATTTGCTAATGTCTTCATGGGAATAGCCACTTAAAAGTTGTTAAGCTTAGTAGGTCAGTTGAACATCTGGGTTGAAGGTCTAAACTCTGATCAATAATCTGTTTTGCGTAAGGTTTTGATACCACTGCTTGGGCTTCTTTGGTAATTTTCAAGGGTTTAGTTGATTTTGCTGTGGCCCAAGTAGTGACCATCATGACATCATTAGCCACAATATGGTGGAGGTTATCTTCAGCAACTTTTTTGGCACTAAGGAGCTTTTCAGGGTCAGGTGGAATGGTTTTACATTGGTGGAGTTAGGACATTCCGCCTCTACTCCACCTGCTCTTTTCCAGCCTCACTGTCACTATTAATTTCTAGAGCAGCGTTAGCTCCAGGCTCTTTGTCAGACCTTCTGTAGCTTTGGTTAGCAAAAAGCCCATTTGACCACGTTGTGGCATGTAATTGGCCCTTTTTGCTGCTTTTGCTCGAAATTTTGGCTCATAGTTCAGAAATGTTTCCCCTGGTTGGACATAGTGTTGCTTTTTGGGCCCAAAAATCGGGATTTTTTTGCTGATTTTTTGCCAAATTAGGGGTATTGAAATTACGGGAACAGCTTCTCAGGTAATTAGTAAGTTCTTGGATTTCTAAGCTTCAATTGAATGCAGGTATTATGACATTGTGCAGTTCACAGAAGGGCTTAGCTGCGTGTTCCATTGTAATCTTAGCATCAAACTTATCTATTACATTGCACCCACGCAGAAAATGTGCCACATGGAAAAATCTGTCTGCAAAACTTTAATAGTCTCATTCTGCTTCAACTCAATATTAAGAAGCTCTCTTTTTCGGGTTTCTAATTTCTCAGGCCCTCCAAACTGTTTTGTCATTGCAATTTTGGCATCCATATAGGACCAATCGTCACCCAAATAGGGCATAATGTGGTCACAGCTATGGGAATGGAGTGAGTTGATCAGTGCTGATCCTTATGCATGGTCTGATGCTACCATCATTGTTTTTAAATAGCTTGAGGAAAGAATGAACGTTCCCATCCTTATCGAATTTGGTAAATTCAATGGTTTAAAGTTATCTCGCCCTATTTTAGGCATAAGGGTGGTACTTCTTCTTGAACATCTTGGTGTATCATCATTAATACTCAACCCTCTTTCCCGTTGGGGAGTATCTGGAGTCAGGATTGATGCTAGGACTCTAAGGATAGAACAAATGTTCAAATTATTAGTACCTGCATCAGTGTTAATTTCAGAAAATTCAATTTCAAGATATTGCTCTGACTACTGGATTTTGATGCTTGAATTCGGCCCTAGTTGTTTTTCAAACTGGTTTTTGGCCAAATGGTCAGAGATTTTCCTATTCTTCTTTTGCCAAAGCGGGGTGAGCATTGGCAGCTTTGTTATTATAGGGATTCGAGTTCTTTTTTAAGGTTGTCAAACATCCCCTGATTTCTTTTAATGTTTTGGCCATATTGTCTACTTGGGACTTTGCAAATGATAATTGCATTCTGAGTTCCCAATTCTCATGAGTAATTTTAAGTATTTCTTGCCTGCAATCTTGACACAACTGTTCAAATTTTTGAAAGTTCATCTTTGTTCATGGCATTATCCTCATCCCTATTTGTGACGACTGGATTTTCTGCAAGGTCTTCAATGTTTTTGTTTACAGTATCCAGATTGGCCCAAACATATTCTAGTAGTCATCAACCTTTGCATTTAACTCCTGGTGATTTTTTTGGCCCAAGATGGCTTGTACGATGAGTCTTTATGACTGATATAGTAGGAAATCAGAATGAGTTTTTAGTTTTGACAGCGGGTATTCATGTTTTGTAACCATTCGTGTGATAGCCCATGGTGAGCAAGAACTTCTGTGGCTATCTTTAAGACTCCTTTGTTTAGAAGCTCCTCAAGGGTGTTTAATCTCCCATGAGCTTCATTGTCTAGTCCCATATTATCCACAATTGCTTTTTGGACTTCAGAAAAACTGGAATTTATAAATTCAGTAGAGCATTTTGGGAAGATGTTACTCCCCTTACACATGGTAGATATCCATGATTTCCAGATTTTATCTAGCAATGATTCGCTGGGTATCCTTAACTGAGGGTTGGACCAAGTTAACCAGGAATGCGTTAGTTGTTTGACTGTCTGTGAGACGCTTAGCAAGACGTGCCATGGTTACATTGTGGTACTTTATGTATATCTCCATTTTGAGCACCTGATCCTTAAGTTAGTAGAACAGGCTGAAGTTGGGATCAATTTGTGAAGTAAAAATCCTGAAACCCTGATATTAGGATTCCAGTATAGCTTTTACGCTTGCAGATTTTGGATCAATCAGGCTTGTTGTATCTGCATGAGCTCCCCCACTGTGATAAGATTCAGGGAGTAGGAGGTACCTGCTTAAGAGCCTTGGCAGCTGTTATTAAAATAATCCAAATTTCCATGTAACTGGTTTCCATCTCGTTGTCACTTTCTCATCTAGCTGAATCTTCCAGGAACTGGTTATGTGAATCCATTTTGGAGAGTGTCACTGGTTTTGAGTGAACACCAGTTGTGAAGCTCTGAGGATAACTCACTTAATAAAATCCTGCATGATAAATTGGGAAGAAGTTCATCCAATTAATCCTTGATCTTGCTAGTGACTTATGGTATTCTGACCATTCAGAAACTCACTAGGCTTATAAAAGTAGCCCTGACTCTTCTGGTCAAGTTCAGGCTTAATTTCTTTCACAATCAGGAGCAACTTCTGAGGCAGGGATAGATACAAGCTAGAGGTTTGGCTCTTCCATTTTGTCAGCACTCTCAAAAAAGGATATTGAATAGAATTCAGGAAAGAAATAAAATATATATATCTTTTATTAAATGTATTTATTTGATGACTAGTCATTAGGCCAGGCGCCAGTATTTGTACCTCTAGGGCATCTTGTTGCCACATTTGAGAACAAAACTTTATAAATATTATTTTCCACCTTAGTTCAGCCCTAGAACTGGTATGACAAACCTATTGCTAGGTTTATTGGTAACAAAATACTCTCAAAATCGGGATGATTTTAGGGACAAAATTGCAATAAAAACATGCAAAATTGTCCTAGGATCTTCTTGATTTATGTTTTATAATACTGCTGACTAAATGCATTATCTGTAAAATTCCTGCATCATTTGAAGTAAATAGCGTACCCCTATTTAGAACGTTGGCAGGCCTCTCTCTTGATAGCACTAGGTACTCCCTTTTAAGCAGTCCATGTGCAAGTGCTATCATGCGATTACATGGATTGCCATACAAATTTTGCCTAGGGAGGAAAGTTGATTATGTTAAAATTATTTTTCAGTCCATGAATCTTTTAGACGTTATCTTTGGGTCGATCTTAAACAATTTCTTTTGTGAAGTGTTAGTTACTGATTCCATAATTCAGGACCAATTTCTGGGTTTCAGTGTAGTGATAATCAGCCATATTGCGCAAGAAGATATAGCCCATGCTTTTATTAAACTAGTTGATCAAATTGACGTTGGGGATAATCAGCTAGAGCTGAGTAATTACAATACGTTTGAGTTGAGAGTTAGAGTATTGGTTCAAGTATTGGGAGGATAATCATCCTGATCTGTTGGTTGTCAAAGGATTTATATTTGGGTCAACTAGAATCTAACATTAGTTAAAAGGTCACATTAACTAAGAAGGTTGCTAACCTGATAAGGATAATTCTCTGGGTTGGATGAGGGCGTGGGACATGCTACCTCCAAACTCATGTAAGAACATTATCTAGTTAGCAGTGAATATGACTAGGTGATAGGTCAGCAGATGCCTCATTTGTTGTTGAGAGATATGTGGAGGTTTAATTCATTGTTGATGGCTGCTGTTTTAATTGGGGCGGCAACGAAAAAGTTGGGCGCTGGATTCCACTATATATTCTCTTAATCTATCTAATAAAAAGCAGACTTTTTCATAGAACATTTATTTTAGATGATAATTTCTATATCTAATTGTCTGGCATAATCCATGGCTCCTGCATCATAGATGAAGGGAGAAGTTCCTTTAAAACCGCAAAGTCTACTGGTAGTAGGTTAATTTCTATTGTGAGGAAAAGTTCCTTTGATCCTAAAATTACCAACTCTAGAGGAAGAGTTGAAAGATTAGAATTTCCCTTGTTATCTGGAAAAATACAAGTCCCCTAGAACATATTAACAAAATGATCGTAGGTTGAGTTTCAGGCTAGGAAAGTTAAAGTACTTCACAGTGGGTGAAGGAAGGTTCCAGTACCTGTCCTGTGGAGAAATCTGAGACGAAAAGTTATTTTGTTGAGAAAAAAACATTGGATAATGGTCTTAATACAAGTGCCACAAAGCCACATATATTATCAAGCTATATAATATCAACAGTTAATTGGTTGCACACACAAGAATCTGTGCTTAGACTTGATGGTTTAATTTAGTGCTCACTATAATGGGGGTAGTTTAGTAACCTAGACTTGTAAGTTTACAGCGACATAACCACACTAATCTCTGCTTTGGGATATTATCCTTAGGTCCAACTCTATATGATTGGCTAGAATAGTAATGTCACCTGTATCCAAAAGATTAAGTAGTCCCTTAACAAGATTCCTGAAGGCTTGAGTCTGAAGACCGCTGCTTCTGCTTCTCCCATCTGCCCTCAAGTTAATATTTTTACAAACCATAAAAATCTAAACTTTGGTGCACTTATTGTAACCGAAACCGCCATAGCGTCAAGAGCTATTGGAATAAACTGGTCTAGGAGGCGTGAAAAGGGCAGTCAGAATGAAGGATGTGACGTTCCATGCTGACATCCCTATATCACCTCAAGAACCCTTACTGACCTTTGACAAGTCTGAAACTAATGTGCCTAGGTGAGATGAAATTATAAAGCTAATAAAAAAGAACATGATATTACTTACTTAATTCTGATTAATCTCAAATGCATCTTACCCTGCACCCCTAATTTAGGAGCTTAGTAACACTGTTGCTGTTTAAATTTTAGGGTTTCTGTTCACACTAATGTCAACTGTGGCTCCCCATGAATGTCATTTATATCAAAAAATTAAATTCATCAAATCAGCTTCTTTTTAACTCACTACATGGAATATGGTACATTGGAACCACATTGCACATACTACACAGGAGCCTACTCCTTGCTAAATATTGGTTTAACAAGTTGTCACTGAATACCTTTACAGTTTCCTTAGATAACCCAAGCTGTATCCTTCTCCTTGAGACCCAGTTTCCTTTTTACTCAAATGGTGCACACTATGGTGACAGATTTTTATCTTTTTTATGCATAGTGTCCCACTGGTCTTTGAGGCCTCTCGCAATGCCAATTTGCATGTCAAAGCTTGGTACTGCCTGTTGGAAAGAAAAAAAATGGATTAATAGATCTGATACCATTTGAGAGGCTCCTAAATGAAGATACCCCCTACTACTGTAGACTGTAAGGATGATATGCTTATCTACACAACAAAATTGACTACTATACCGCCTAAGTCTCAGGTCATTATCAACACCAGGGTACGTGTCAGTATCTCTCCAGGACACCTACTAGAGATATAAGGCTTGGAAAAACCATCCATCTTGGAAGTCCTGACCCGCTCTGGTATTTTAAATCCCACTTATTATGGCTCTATATCATTACAGCTTGCCAACCTAACTGGTAAAGCTAAGACAGTGGGGCAAACAATCCAGCCACTTATGTTCACTTATTGTCTATAAAAACAATTAATGATGTGTTTAACTTTGGGAGTCTACAGGATTTAAGGCTAGGATCTCAGCCATTGGAAGCCTAAATAGACTCTTTATTAAGTGAGCTATTTGATGAGCTATAGAGCTGAGTTAGAAGTTATTGAAAATAATATTACGACCTTTTTTTGACCTCCACTCATGAGTTTAGGAAATAGAATGGAATCTACACCATGTTGAGACTGATGATGCTAAACTAGTCCAATCCACTTCCCACTAGAAGTTTATAATAAAAGAAGCTAAGGTGGCTGTTGAGCCTAAGCAGCTACTGGATGCAGGCTTGCTAGTGCCTTCACATAGTCTTTGAGCCTCTCCGCTCTTGCTCATTTAAAAAAGTTTTTACTCATCAGATGGTTATAGACTATCAAAGGCTTTACGCTATTACTAAGAAGGACAGCTCCCTTTTGCCCCAGATTGATAGCTCTCTCCGCTTGCTTGCTGGGTCAATATTTATCAGCAATGGATCTCACCAGCAGATACTAATAAGTAGAGTTTTCAAGTGAAGATCAGCCCATGTGCTTGCTAATAGCTAATGAGGTGCTCTTCAAGTCAACCCAGATGCCCCAGGGCTTCTGAAATGCGCCCACCACTTTCCAACGCGCAATTAAGGGAACCTTATATCTTTTTAATTTTGGTGCTCTTGTCTACCTTAATGAAATCTCTGTATTTAGTATAAGTTTTAATGACCATCTGGAGCATCTCTAGAAAGTCTTCAATCGTCTCAGAAAGGCCTAAATTAAGCTCAAGCCTTCTAAGTGCTTTTAAAGTCTGAAATGGAATTCCTCAGGAATAAGGCTTAATGCATGATTTTTTCCCAGTCCAGATAAAGTTACAGCCATTGAAAGAATGTCGCGCCCTGGAGCTTCAGATATAATAAAGTATTCCTAGTAACGAAGGGTACTATTGTCTATTTATTACTTATTTACTAATCTAGCCAAATACATAAAATATCCTCTTTAGAAGAATGTCCAATTTGAGTGGAGATCTCAACAGGATCAGGATTTTGATATGCTAAGGATCCCCTTTGTATCAAACCTAAGTAAGTTCACCCACGTTTTGATTATATATTCCTGCCATTTACTGAACCAGCAAAGTGTCAGTCAGGGCTACTCTAACACAATATGACAAAGACCAATCTGACCGTCTAGTAGCTTATTACAACAAAGTCTTTATATTGTTTAACCAAAACTACAAGGTACTAAACACGTTTGCCTACTGTCTTGTTAATAATCAAACATTACCAGCTAAACCTATATTAAACCTCATTTAATGTTTATCCCAGACCATGGGTTGCAATGGCACAACAATTAAGGGACCAGAAGGCGACTAGCAAGATTGGCGTTAGTGTCAGGATTCCAACCCAAATTGGAGATTCAAAAAAGGTACATAACGGGAATTAAACCCAAGATGTCCAAAAAGCTAGGCCCTTAATAGGGACAATTTCTGACAACATTACATGCCCTATTATCAGAGTTAAACATAATCTATGAGGCGAGCGAATTCTATTGAGCCAAAATGACTACCTACCACTGAATCTCAGATTTGCAATGAGTCTAGATCTTAGCTTGGGGATTTACTGAACAAAACTCCCTTATAACTATGCTTTGACAAAAATAAACTTTAGTTTCTTCTTTTCATCAATTTTAGGTTAAAATTGGTATAGTCTATTTTTAAATTGCCTTACCAGATTAAGTATCTGATAAAAAGTCTTCTTGACCAAAAGAATCAAACAAAAATTACCCAACACCCTTCAACTTCAGATTCCCTGGACAAAAATATTAAGAGATATGTGATATCATCCCCACAATCCCAACAAAACTGGTGCTCCCTGCCAGGTCACCCAAGTTCACAGTGAAATATAACAATTAAAAACCTACTATGAACAATAACAATCTGGCGTCTAATCTCATTTTAGATCAGCAACACCTTAAACTCTTGGTTAATCTCATGCTATAATGTGCAGGATGGTGTAACAAATTCTTACCCTTGAGCAACACCAACTCAAACTTTGATATGTAATTAATAAGCTCAAAAGTAAAAATTTTTCAGTTATCCCCTCTTATTGACACTAAATCGGCCCTTTGTGCCACCCACAATTTGGTATATTCTATAATTGAGGATATCAACACATTACAAAATAAATTGGACGCCCTTTATCCTTACAAAACGTCCATAAATAACAGTTCCTCATTATGTAAAAATGGTTCCCCTATGTCAATAAACGTTGTTTTACCATTAACCCCCTAGTGGCATGTTCAAACTTTCGTTCAATGAGAAGTACATCCCAGGATAAGGAAGTATCTTCTCCTTCCTATTTTGTTATGAAAGTGCTATGGAGGAAAGCACTGAAACTCAAAAGCTCAAACTCCTTACCAACTAACTTAGTCACATAGCTCAATACATTATTTACAGCATATAATGCATTGCCAGACTTGAGATGACGCCAAGACTGCTATGCTTCAGGAATTTAGGAGCGACTTAATTTTATCCAGCCAAAAGCAAACATTCATCGGTATAAGTCTAAAATGGGGAGAAACTATCACTGAATTTGCTCACCATTTTACCGTGAGGCTCAAACTCTGGTTGCAGGAAAATCTCTTACTTTAGATGACGATATCACTGATTTATTTTCGGCATTTAAAATATGCCATCATTCTACTTTATCTTAAAGCAGAGAAGTCTAATTGGATGTCTCTCCTCCATATTTAGAAGCTATTTAGAGATTCTAGCCGACCTACTCAAATCCAATTGAGCCCTCTAGTTTTAATAATAATAATAAACACTAGGTTTAAATGTTAGCAGTCACACCCCTCAAGTCGCCTATACCTGCCTTATGCTACACCCATTTTAAGAGAACCAACCAAACTGTAGACATTTTCTTCGTCCTTCAATATAAGTTAGCAAAAGAACAGTCAGTATAGGTCAAGAGGCTCCATATGCTGACGGAAATCAGGTGCCTCAAGACCCTTGTTCTAGTTCTAGCTCTATCTCTATCCCCAGCACTTCAGGTTGTTTTGTGTTAGCTGCCCATGCAGATTTTGGCATACCCTTTTCTATCCAAGGAGATAAATACCTCCCGCTTTCTTACTTTTATGTTGGTCAGTTACCCCAACAAATTTAGACAGTCAACTCTTCTATGGAAAGTCTAGCGCTGGCAGACAAAACGTTCAAGTGTATTGAACAGCTGTGAGCTTGGCCACAGAAGAATCCCACCACTTGTTTCATTGCAAGTCCCTACAAACAGTCTACTAGCTGTTAATTCCCATTTCAGATTTTTGGTGGTTTGAATTGAGGTAGTTGTACATAAGGTTAAAGTCCTAGCAATAATTTCTATTAGCTCACCAGTTAACGCTATTTCCTACCAGCTAATCCAAAAGATAAAAATTGTTTCAGACTTGATCTATGAGGCTGAATATGGAACAGCAGGTAGCCAGTCTACTAAGGCGATTGGAGCGTATTCTGCCTTGCCCCTTCAATTCAGGAAAATATTAATTACTGCCCCTGCCATAGTGAAAGAAAATGATACTTATGAGCTGCTTATTGGAGTCCAATTGATGTGGGAGTTCAACTGCATCATTAACTATAAGGAAAAGTATATATCCCTCCTAAGCTATCAGATTCCATTAATATTTAACTCCCCATCATAAGTAAAGAAATCCCTAAAAACGGAAATATTTCCTTTAACACCCGTCCTTATTTGCAAAGTTAAAGACCAAGTTTTTGGGGGAAAGACCGTTACCCCTTGGAGGCTGTGGATGCCAAAGATGGGATCCCTCTGTATGCCTCTGATCCTATTACAATATCCTCTGGATCACAAGTTATTTTGGATACAGGGATTCAGATTTTCACCCCTCCTAATAAGGTTTTGGAGCTTATTAGATACCCAAACCCTTCTAGCAAGTAAGCGCTGACATGCCCTGGGATTTTGGATCCCGCCTATGGGAAATCTATCTCTATTTTATAAGGGAACTTAACAAATCATACCCTCCAAGTCCCTCAACATGCCCTTATAGTTTATGTAAAACTATGTCCCATTGAAAATATTGCCTACTTGAGTTGTTTTGGCTCCTTACAAGATTTTGGATTTGATCCCCCACCTACTATAATTCTGATTGGCAGAAAAAGTGGGGACAATCTCACCCCTAATAAACGCAAAACTGTCAAAGACCTCTTGAAGAGTATGGTGATATATTCCTCAGGACCAAGTGACTATGGAAACTGTCCGGGGTATTTAACAAAATTGAGACTGAGGCTCACCCTCCATTCAAATCCCGGCCATACCAAAATCCAAAAAATGGAGAAGCACAAGTGCAGTAGAGTTACAGCAACTTCTGGACGCCGGGTTACTTGTGCCCTCTAAAAGACTGTAAGCTTCTCCCTTCTTTTAATTCATAAGAAGGATGGTGGCCACCATGTTGTTATAGATTATTGCCACCTCAGTTTGATCACCCAAAAAGACAGCTATCCAATGCAGTATATAGATGATTCATTACGCTTGATCTCAGGGTCTCACTACTTCTCAGCTATGGATATCGCTAGTAGTATGCTGTCAAGTAGATTTGTCCCAGAAGATTTTGAAAAATGAACTCTCATCACAAATGAGGGACTATTTGAGCCCACTCAAATGCCGCATGGGTTGTGTAACGCCCCTGCTACCTTCCAACGCGCCATGGATGGACTACTAGGCGATTTAAAACGCTTCTGTGTGCTAGTTTATCTCAACAATATTACTGTATTCTTGATAACCTTTACCAAACACCTAGACATCTTAGGCAAGTCTTACAGTAGTTATGGCAATCATCAGTAAAACTAGCCGCCCAAATGCTCTTTATTTCAGATTAAGGTGTATCTTTTGTTTCTAAGGTCAGTAAAGCTGGAATATCCCCAATGGGAGACAAGGTCTTTGCCATTGTGAAGATGAATTTCCTAAATCTATACGAGAAGTACAAGTCTTATTAGGGATTGTGGGATATTATCACCAATCTATCCCCCACTTTGCAGACAACTCCAAGCCTCTGGTTTATCTATTGAAGAAAGGGATACCCTTCTAGTGGAATGAAGAGCAACAGCAGGCCTTTGACCTATCTTTCACAGCTCTCTCCCATTCACCAGTACTTATTCACCCAAATTTTGCTAAGCCCTTTCTCCTCTTTACCGATGCTAATAATATTGCCATTGGAGTTATACTATATCAGCATGATTAGCGCTTAGTGGATCATCCTATCGCCTACTATAGCAAAGACTTTATCTAAGGCTGAACGCAGATATAACATTATGGAATGTGAATGCTCGGCGGTCTAACTGGCTATTGATACCCAACCTTAAAATATGTGAAGCATTTCACCATTATCACTGATCATGCTCCCTTACAATGGCTACAACAAATGAAGGACCCCAAAGGTAGGCTAGCCCGATGGGCGTTTTAGCTTCAAAGCTACGACTTTTCTATTAACCAACGACCAGGGCCAATCTACCAAAATGTGGATTGCTTATCCCAGCTTCCTATATTAACTTTAACTGACCCTAAAGAGGGTCTACTCTACAGCATCATAACCCAACCTCATTTATGGAAGGATGAATCCCTGACCCTTCAAAAAAAATTATTGAAAAAATTATTAAATCTACAAGTCAAGAACGGCAAATTGTGCAAACTTGTGACTAAAAAGTGAAATCCCTAAGTACGACCTTCAGCTTAAATCGACATTATATTGGAGGGACATCAGCAAGTCAGCCATGGAGGGATTTGGAAAACCTACCAGTGGAACAAAACTCAATGTTATTGGATAGGGTATGCTTGTTTCAACCCATTATTGTACTAAAGTCCTGTCTGGTATATAAAAGATAAGACAGACCTAATCCCCAATCACGACATCCAGTGGTTTCACCCTGTGAACCATTCCACACTATTAGCATTGATGTTGTGGGACCTCTCCCTCAAGCCTCTAATGGTCATCAGTTCCTCCTACTAGCCATGGACTACCTAACTAAATGGATTGAAGACATATCTTTACCCTCAACTTTGGCCAAGGTTATAGCAGTGTTTTTGTATAATCAGATTATCACCCAACATGAGTGCCCTAACATTATTCTTTCCAATAATGGAAAAAATTCTGCGTGATACTGGTGAAAGATTTAGCTATATTGTTGGGAACCACACAGGTATTCTCTACCCCTTACCATCCTGCTACCTATGTAATGGTAGAAAGGGCCAATGGTTTTAAATTTATTGCGGGGAAGACTGACCATGGGACGGACACTTCCAAATATGACTCAGACGAGACAAAACTTAGTACCAGGGAGGCACCCCAGAGAAGCGATGCTATCTCTTGTTGCCAGCGGGAACGCCACTTATGGGAAGGGGGAGGGAACGTGTGTAGGGGACATAGCCACTATTGAGCACGTGTGGAGGAAGGGTTCTGATTTGATGAACCAGACTGGGAACCAGGAGGAGACCAGCTGTTAGCGACGCGGTGGGAGATATCCAAACATCCACGCTTGAAAGTGATCCACCAAATGAGACCGGAATCTGTGAACAGCTTCAGGGAGGGTGGGGAAGGATCCAGCGATGGCATCCAAGACAATCGTGTGGATAGTCCACATGGCGATTGCAACCACCAGAGCACAGAGGGAGGGTGGGAGGGGAAGCAATTGATGAAGCAAACATATCTCTTGACAGACTGAAGGGATGTGTTTGATCCTGGCCTAGCAGACGTTGGACTTCGCGCCATATTACTTTAGAGGTGGGGCACTTCTCCAGGCGGTGAAACAGCGTTCCATACTGGCCACACACGACACAGGATGAGTGTAAAGCATTAGAGCGCTCAGCTGTACGATACACCCGCCTCAGGCAGCGCCACACATGGGAGCGGACTTGAGGCTGCAATGAGAGGATGGTGTGCGTATTTCCAGATATTCTTTTGGGTCTCAGTGGAATAAGGGATGTCCATCATGTCCAGGTAGTCCACCCTGGATAGGACTTGGGGTCGAATGGGGATCACGCCATTATGGATGGGTAGCCCCTGTACCTCTTGTGTGAACTGAGGAGAGGGGCGGCCTCTTTGGGTTGTATGTCCACTAATATGAATTCTCCACTCTGCGCTTCGCATGGAGAGTAGGATTCGTTGTAGTGGGTTTTGGTCCCGTGAGGACCTGTGGCTGATGTGTGTGATGCGAGGTATTTCATCAGGGAGTGGGGGTTTGATGGATTGTTGAGGCCCAAGGCTCGGGAGAAGTTGGAGCAGGCCGCGTGGGACCAGTGTTGGGATGGGAGTGTAGGAGCAGTGACAGCCGCAATCCAGGTGCCCAGGATCTTGGTGGCATGGGCTTTAAAGTCAAGTAGGCCCATGCCACCATGATGATGAGGGCCAAACATGACCTCTAGCCGTACTGGTGGAGGGCGGCCTGACCAAAGCCAACCTTGTAGCAAAGCATACAGGGATTTGAAGAAGCTCGGGGAGAAGGGGATGGCGTGGGCTCTGAACCAGACTTTGGATAGGAGCATAGAGTTGGCAAGAACAACCCTGCCAGTGAGGGTAGTAGGGTGGGCTCTGAGAGAGGCAATTCCCTTCGTCACGTTGTCCAGTATATGGCACTCCATTACTCCTGACGCGTATCCACCTGCCTCCAACCACACGCCCAGATGGCGTGCCGGTCCTATGGTAGGTCGTGGCACAAGGGGAGCACCAGTGGAGCGGTGTGTTTTGAGTTAGTAAGGCGTGGACGTGGGCGAGCAGATGGGCCGGGTTGGGAACTACTTGCTGGGGCCCAGCAGTTCTGAAACCGACCAAGGAGGATGATTTCGGTTTGGAGGCTTCAGTGCCGCGTTGCTTGCAGAATATTCCTGGATGAGGGCTTCAAGCGCGCGTGCATCTTTGTTATTAGACACCCCCACCACGCAATCATCTGCAAATGCCATCATCTTGACTGGGGTTTGGCCTGGCACATGGACCCCAGTGAGTTGGGCATTCACATTTCGCAGTAGTGGTTTAAGGCTGAAGTTGTATAAGAGTGGGCTCAGGGGGTCCCCTTGTCGCAGGCCCCTTTGAGGACGGACTACTTCCGTTAGGAAGCCTGGGCCACGCACTGCCATTGTCGCAGATTCCGTGAGCAGCATCACCCAGTTTATGAAGCGTGGGGGTAGGCGGAATTGATGGAGGTAGGCCCTAAGGTATTCCCAGTTTACTCTATCATAGGCCTTTTGTTGGTTAAGATACAAAGTGCCCCAGAGGCTGTGGACTGACACACATTAGCCACAGAGTGCACGTTATCCAAATTGACCTTCTGGGGATGAAACTGAATTATTCTGGGGAGATGGTGGCAGATGCTACAGTCCCTAAACGGTTAGCCATGATTTTTGTTAAAATTTTGGTGTCTGTGTTTGTTAGAGAAATGGGGCGCCAGTTAGCTAAGTCTAGCCTATCCCCTTTCTTGAAGAGTGTGACCGTAAAGGCCTCATGTCCTCCTGGTAGGAGGTGCGTTTCCAACAGGCTTTGGTTGAGTGAGGCTAGCAGCAATGGGGATATATATTTAAAGTATTTTTATAGAACTCATATGGAATGCCATCTGGGCCTGGGCATTTTCAGTTTGGCGCACTGCAAATGGTAGTCCATAATTCATTCAGAGTAATTAAATTCATTATTTCCGGGTATCAGAAAATGGTGCGGATATGAACTCTGTCAAGAGATTCCGCCATTTTTGGCCAGCTGAATTGGTTCATCTCGGTATAACTTGGAGTAATATCTTTGCATTTCGATTGCCACTTCAGCCGGTGTGTCCACAATAGAATTATCCGATCTTTGCACCTGTGTGCAGGCCCGCTCTGGCATGGTGCAAAAAATTTTTGAAGAAGTATGCGGTGCACTTGTCGCCTTTAGTGATGCGTGTGGCCCTGTATTGGAAACAAACCCGATTTTTGTGTTGCCTTTCAAGTGCGTTGAGGTGGGCGGCTGCCTCCGCCCACTTCTGGCCCCATGCAGGGCTATATCCTGAGGCTGGAATGTTGGGCTCCAAGTGGGACAATTCCGCAGCGCGCGCGATATAACTGCAGATGTGGCTCATGAGCACCTGGATGAGAGATGGCGATAGTGGTGGATGGTGTCTTCTTTGAAATTTGCCCATGTGGAAATGGGGTCCACACAAAACGGTGCAACAAACAATTTTGCCAAAGTTGCCTCTTCCACCCACGTGGAAAATCCTGGTGACGCGAGCTCTGGGGGGCGGATTTTTTACCAATGTGGGGCCTTAGCAGCTGTGACAGGTAGGTGGTAGGTTAGCAAGACCAGCCAATGGTCGGAGAATTCCATTCTCATTGTTTTGAAGTGGGAGATGTGGGGTTGGAATTTTGCCGGCACTAGAATAAGGTCGATGTGGGTCATGGACCTTAATTGGCCGTTGTGGATGTGGGGATGCATCATGTTTTTGAGCAGTGGGGCATGTTGCAGCAGCGCATCCATTAACCCAAGGGTGGCTTTTAGAACGCGTAGTTCTACATGACCCTGTGGGGCGTGGGGTGAGGGTGGCCACCGGTCCATTGGTGAGGTTAGCCAACAGTTCATGTCACCAATAAGGAAAGAATTGGGGGTAGCGGGAGGATTTGACCGACGAGAAAAATTCCTGACGCTCTTGTGCACCATTTGGGGCGTAAATGTTGACGATTGTGTGTGCAACATTGGCCCATGAGAAGGTGACAACGAGCACTCGGCCATTTAGGAATGTTTCTGAAGATGTAAATTTGAAAAAATTGTTTTTCCAAATTAGCACCCCACAGTGCTTCAACCAAAAGGATAGGGATGGTAGGAGCATTGTTTTCCAAGATTCCTCGGAACCTCATGGACAGTGGGTTTCCTGGATGGCCAGGATATCCACGGGTAAATTGTTTTGTAAAAAACTCAGTTTCCTAGCCCGGGATAGGGAGGCCTTGAGTCCAGCAATATTCAGCGTCCCTAGAGTGAAGGTTTCCCCCATTGCACCTTAGGTGCGAGGGGGTGGGCCCCTGGGCCCACCAGCCTCTTCCAGGTCCCCACGGGCTTTCACAGCAGCATGGGTATTAGCAGCAACGCTATTGGGGTTTTTGTTAATTTTTGCAGAAAGAGTCGCATTGGCTTTGGCCTTCACTTTTTGTTTTCCTGACGTCGGACGAATTTTTTGCGGTGCGGATAAGTTCAGTGCACCGTTGAGTGGGGCAAAAAAAAATTTTCAGTTGGGATAGGTCCCAAGTCGGTTTTGGCTGGGGCTTGGGTGCAGCGATTAGGTGAGATTGAATCTCCCATCAGATCCTCAGATTGAGTGGCCCGTTCAGCATGGGCCTCCCAATCTGATTGGATGATGGATTCCTGAGTTGCTTCCACCGCGAAGGTCTCCATGTCCTCCTGGCGTTGTGAGTGTGGGATGGTGGTGGTGGCCTTGGCCACTTCCTTGGCCGCAGCCTATGGGCCTGCTTGGCCTTCTTCCGCTCCTGTGGGGAGATGGGCTTTACCAATAGGTAGCAGCCTTGTGCTCCCCACGGGAAAGCCTCCTTGGTGCTTGCAGTTGGTTCGTAGTGCGCCTCCCGCTGGCCATGGCTGCCGAGGGGTGCTCTTGGAATGTGACGCCCTCTTTGATGGGGCATGCGTGCGCCTTATGGCCAAACGCGTCACAGTGGGTGCAAATGGGGGGCGCGCTGTCCACAGTTACCTGGAACGGGTGGGTGGTGTGCCCTGCAATGTCAATAAAGGTGGAGTGCGGGATCTGGGTTAGGTCCTTCATGATCTCCTTGGTTGGGGTCAGAATTGCGATGGCTTTGCCAGTGCACAGGTGTGGCATCAGTATGAAACGTTGCATTTCAAAAGATTGTATTTCACCATATATGGCGAGACCATCTTTCAGGTGTTGCTCCAAAATGTCACGTTTTACCGTAGTAGGCAAAAAGTCAAACGTGAGGAAAATTTGGTTTGATTTTGTCCATCTGGTGCATTTAGTTTCAATGACCCATTGCCCTTTAGGGAGGTCAACCACTATGCGCACTGCTGCAGCCTCATCTGCTGCTATTTTGCTTTCGAAACCTAGGTCCAGCCAACTGTGCAACATGGAGTGAGGTGCAACATACACCACGGTCGGGAAACTTTTGTGTACATATTCACAAAATTTTTCCCATAGGGCCGTTTTTTGGATGTCCAGATACACATGGGCTCCGAATTCCACCGACAAAAGTGGCTGGGAATGTGGCGTGTTGATGTACTGGTTGCATTGTGCTTGCCACGCGAGTATCTCCAGGGAAATTGTGACCGCCAGTTTTTTTAGATTTTTTTCTATTCCGCCAGATTCTCCGGGGCGTTTTCGAATGTTAGAGGCTGCGGGCCTTCCGCCTGCTCCTCTTGCCTTGCTTGCCCAACTGCTCCCAGACATGGGCGCAGACTAATCCCCTCTATGAGATTATCAAACTAGATTTAGTCTTGAATTGAATGGGTTGCAAAAGTGTTTGCAACGAGAAAGAAAAGTTTAGAAAGGGCCAATGGTACTCTAACCGCAATCCTTTATAAAATGGCTATTATTGACCCATTACACTGGCCCCAATAACTGATTAGTGCAATCCTGGCCTACAGGATCAGCTATCATTAAATAACTAATATGTCACTATTCTAAGAGATGTATGACAGAAATCCCCATTTTCCTTCTAAAGTACAGGTTATGTTGGACCAAGCATCCCCTGAAGCCCCTGACGTCACTATGCAAAGTATTGTCAATGAAATTATCCAAATTCAGGCCCTGGATTCTATAAAATCTGTCCACTACAACCAACAGAGAAACAGCTTACTTTAATGATAAGCATGACCCCCTGAACACCTTCCAACTGAGTAACCTAGACCTCTTCTATCAACATTGGCCTGAAGGTCATGACACCAAAAATGTATACAAACTGGTCAGGGCCTTACAGAATCATATAGATGGAACAATGAGCATTCAATAGTAGAAATAGTTCAGGGTAATGTGTTTAATTAGGTCCATAGTCATTTTCTCCGTTCATTTTCCCCCTTACGCCAAGATCTAGAGGCTAGCGTTGTCAGGATTCCAACCCAAAATTGGAGATTCAAACAAGGTATATAACGGTAATTGAACCCAAGCTGGCCAAATAGCTAGGCCCTTATCAGGGACAATTTCTGACGACATTCCATGCTCTAGTATTGGGGTTCAAACTCAATCTATGAGGCGAATAAATCCTAATGAACCAAAATGACTACCTACCACTGAATCCCAGATTTGTTATGAGTCTAGATCTTAGCTTGGGGATTTACTGAAAAAAACTCTCTTATAACTATGCTTTGGCTTGAATAAACTTTACTATCTTTCTTCTTTTTTCATAGTTTTAAGTTAAAATTGGTATAGTCTATTTTGGAGTTGCCTTACTGGATGAAGTATCTGGTAAAGAGACTTTTTGACCAAAAGAAGTTACAGGTAATATCCAACACCCTTCAACTTCGTGTTCCCTGGCAAAAAATATAAAGATACATGATAACACCCCCACAATTTTAACAGTTAAGATTGAAAAATTACGATTTTTCATTGTTCTTTGCATAAGGGCAATCTATAATAATGTTGACAGCTCAAAACAGTGCAACTTTTACCCGCCTTAAACCTGAAGAGAATTGGCTATTTATATAAATTACTGATATGAAAGATGGGAAACAGAAACCCCCTAAGATTAAACTGAGCTACTGAAATTTGACAAAGATACCCAAAGTTAATAAAGAATGATATTCAAATAAGTCAAAGTGAAATAGCTCCCTTATTTACTTTTTCTTCTTACTAAGATGATGCCATCCTTTGAAAATATCTAATTAAGGGACACGGGCTGTTAAAAAGGATCAAGAGTTGTTAAAAAGCTGCTACCAGATCAGATGGCTATGACCATCCAAGAAGTATTAGAGTCCTGTTTGACTTGTCATACACAAGATTGGGACAGCCCTTGGTATCAACATTTGGTTGTATCTTTTTTTAGTCCCTTAAATGTTTTCATCTTTGATGTGGTAGGTCCTTTGAACACCAGTTTACATGAGGACAAGAACTTCCTATAAGACATAAGCCACTTGACCAAGTGAGTTGAGGCAATTTCTATTCCATATTCCACCTCAAAGGCTACAGCCTATGTTGAAAGTTTAAATCAGATTATGGCTCTTTTAATATTAATTGTTGTGATATTTTAGTTGTGCACAGTTGCCATTTTTTTCTAACTTAGTGGTTTCAGGTTTTAGTAATTAAATGAATTCTGGCAGATTGATTTATCTCAGGCACCCTTGCCAACCAAAACACTCACTTTAACTTTTTGTTATCAGTCCTGATTTAGCTTTCAATCCGTTTAAAGTTAGCCCTCTGATGTCCACAGATTTTAAAAGAAGCAGGCCAAATTGCCAATATCTTTTAGTATTTTTACTTTCTGGTGACTTAAGGAATAATTGGCACCTTTATAATTCTTATATGTTAGTATTTACTGTCAACTAATGTCAAGGAGAAATTTACATCAAGTATCTAAATAAGTTTTACCAAAATATAATTAGGATAAATAGAGAATAAATAAAAATAGTTGTTGGTAGACAATGTCAATGATTTTCAATTTAGGGTTCTCAGCAGTCAATGCTGAGGCTATAACAAGGATAATATTAAGTTTCCAGCAGATGATAGTGATGACGTTTAAGGTTGTTGCCTTATGAATGTATTATGTTGTTGGAATAGTACACACATAATCCAGCTTAATCAATTATATTATCTGCTTTATCTGTTTAGTTAATTTACTATAAATCATAGCAGAAGTGGGAGTTACCATTTCATATGGTAAACATTGTTGATTATTAATTACGTGATGTCAATTAATACATTAGGATTCTACACACTAGAATACTAATGTACAAATGGGGAGGATTTTAAGCAATATTTTACATGTAGTTCGGTTATCATTTTAAATGATTTGTTTTTTATAAGTCTCATATGAATCAATTAAAGCTTCCACTAATTAATTTAAAGGTTTATTGTAAGTTGCTGGGCGTTGCCAACCCTTTAGTTGTCATGGCTTGAAATTGACATCAAAATAGGGACCAGCGTTAAGGACAAAGCACGTGTCAGGAGGCAAAGAAGGTGAAGTTGGCAGGCCTCCCTGACCTCAAGAATACCATAAAAAACGCTGGGTTAAGGGGAAGTATGACCAGGTTGGTCCTAAGGATGCAAGAGAAGTTTGGCCCTGTATATTAGCAGGAGCGTTAAAATGAACTAACTTTGCAATTAAAAAAATGATTTGCTTCAGTTTCTTGGTGAACAGGGTCTCAAAACCCACACTGTTTTCGAAATTTCCAGCTCAGGTTAGCCGCTCCTACAATCAGTTACAGGAGTTTAGTTGATTACCAAGTTTAGTTTATTGCTTAATGGAAGCAAGCGCCTATTGGTGCACCTTGGCTTAGACCCGCTTCATTCAAGTAATTGTTTTCCCAATTTCCCTAATATTCCTCATGTTGAGACCAATATCTCCCGTAGGTCAACTTCCCTAGTAATAAAACCCTTCACTAGTAACCGTTTTTTATATTTATGTTACCTTGGACGATCCTGTGTGTGGACTTCTTATAGAGGTCTAGCATAACGTTAAACATTTAATTTAACTACTTTAAATTTATCTGCCCATGCACCCTTGGGCCGCCTAGGTTCCCTCCAACCTAGGGCTCCTACCCATTATCACTCCGAGCACTGCATGACTCCCTTTTGGATACTCCCTCTACTAATAACCATTCTCTATCTAAGTTATTCTAGCTCAACCGCCCTTTGCTGGGCTTTAGTAACTTTAGTACTAAAAACTAGTTCTCTGATGTTGGCCCTGTGCACCATGCATTACCACGCTGGGAACAGGAGAGCTATAGACACTCTCCTTACATTATCAATCAACCCTTTATTTTATGGCAAGAACGTTTCCAATGTGGGACTTTCACATAGTGCAAATGGTGTGCACCAGCTGTAGGCCTTGACCGTAATAGTTCTCACCATTGTTTACTCTTTTTTCGTGAAGGTTAAAGCACCTTGACGTTAATTTGACTGCCTCCAACTGGAACGTGCCCACCCTTCTTTCTCATATCTGGTGGATATGGACGCTTCACAGTCCGGGAATTGAGATCCACTGACTTTCTGACAAAAATAGTAAAAAGAAGCAATTTAATGGGGTTTTCTTTGGCAACACGTTCAGACAATGCTGGAGGTATCCTCAAAGGTGTGCCTGGGGGTGATGGCCTTGGATAACATCGGGTAACTAATTGTTGTAATGGGTATAGTGTCATTCACAACTAAAAATTGTTTTATAAAAAATTTTCTATTTAAAATATTAAGCCATGTCTCTTCCCATATGGCTCAGATGGGGACTCTATTCCTGTGTATAGAATTAACCCAGAAAACCCACACTTGCCTACTGCATGGATCTGCAGAACCCAGGAGGTGGAAGAAGAGTTACATATACACTATAAAATGTTTATGCAGATGCTGAAGATATGGTGGGATATGTGGCCTCAGCAGTAAGAGTGGCCAGCTATTCCTCTTTATCTTTTAATACAAAAACGTACCCTGGGGGTATATACAACCATGAATCAGAGTTTGGTGGTGAAGTGTTGGCGTTGTCTGCTATGAATAAAGATCATTTGGGATATTTTTGGTAAAATACCCTTTCATCCCCTTCAGGTAAAATTTTCATTTCTTTCTTGGTGGATATTGGAGCCTCAGAGATTTCATTAACCAAGACCTAGCTGACTACCATGAGCTTAGTTATTTGCCAGGTAGTATGATTAGTGGAAGGTCTTCTCAAGGTATTCCCACCCTGAAGGTACTAGGGTTAGTGGAATATCAAGTGAGCAATTATCTTTTGATGGACCATTTTCAAGTTATCAAAAACCTTTTGTACTCCATTATTTTGGGATTGGGATGGTGGCGAAAGTTTGACGTCAGAACCAACTTGAGAAACAATATCCTATCCCTAACATTAAGGAATGGACGTAGATCTATTGTTCTTTGGGCTGAGGCTAACTTCCAGGGCGATTTGCCCCACTGGCCCAATATAAACACCCTCAATCTCGCTCCATTTTTTAAGCCCTCACTGGAAATAACTTTACCTTCTTGTTTGGAGGGTTTGAAATCTTCGTTTGATGCGTCTTCAGCCAATAGATTACCTGCTCATTCAGATTTTGATTGAAATTTCAAGCTCACAGTTGGTCAAGTGCGCATATATTCCCCAAATTTACATTTGACTGTTCAGGAGGAAGAGACGTTAGATGTGTGGGTGAAGGAGCAGTTAGCCAAAGGCGGATTTTTAAGCGTACCTCCCCAGTACGCTCCCACACTTCTATTTGTAAAGAAAGCCGATGGAACTTTATGTCATTGCATAACTTATGGGAACCTAAACAATGTTACTGTACCAGAACTCCATCCCATCCCTTTGGATTCACAGATTGCGCGCTATGTTGAGAAGGCTAGAGTCTTCTTCAAGCTGGATTGCCTCAATGCATTCAATCAGATCCGGATTAAGACGGGACAGGAGTGGTTAACCGCATTATGTACCAGAAAAGGGATTTTCCAGTTTTAGGTCATGCCATTTGGGGCTTAAGAATTCTCTGCTATCTTTCAACGCCGTATTGATGCAGCTTTGGGGGCCCTGCTGGGGTGCGCGCTGTTGCCTACATGAAGGATAACTTATTGAATTCCCCTGATTATGAGTCCAATGCAGTACACCTTTGAAAAGTGGTGGAGAGATTAAAGGCAGCCAGCCTTACGCTGAAGATCAGCAAGTGTGAACTTTCAAGTCCTAGGTCACTTTCTGGGCAACGTCATGTTTGACCAAGGAAACATTGATAACACAGATCAGGAGAAGGCAATTCGTGAGTAGCCTACACTAACGTCTATCAAGGACTTGAGGAGTTTTTTGGGGACATGTACGTTTCTCAAGGTGTTCACACCAAACTTGTATGAGGTGGCGGCGCCCTTGTATAAGGCAAGTGGTGAAAATTGCCCCAGTGGTCCCCGTTTTGGAGGATGCTTTACAAGCAGTAAATTACACTCAGTTGTCCACGCCCTTCCTTCGCCATGTAGATCCTGATAAGTAGTTCATTGTGTCTACTGATGCTTCCAACTTCGCCATAGTGGCTGTCTTATTACAAGTAGGTGAATATGGTATAAAGCATTTGATAGTGTATTTTTCTAGGAACATGTCTATGACTGAGTTAAACTACGCCGTTTAAGACAAAGGCTTATTAGCAGTGGTGGAGGCGTTGACTTATTGGCGCCATCACTAGCATGGCTCTTCCCAACCTTTCTGTGTGCGTACAGATCACTGTGCCTTACTGTACTACCGCGCACCTCATGTCTTAACTCCATGGCAGACCCGTTGGTATGAGATCCTTGCTAGATTTGCATTTTCTTATGAGTTCCCCAAGAGCAAGGAGAATGGTTTGGCAGATGCTTTGAGTCACAATTTTGCATTAGCTCCCAGTTCAAAGGAGGCAGGGGTTCATAACGCCCAGTTGATAATTCTCCTGATAAGATTGTGATTCAACTTTCCCTCTTACACGGCCAACAGGCCAGCGCTTGCACCTCTGGAAAATGCGGAGTAATACATTATGTTCAGAAAGGTAGTCCTTTCTCAGCCATTATCAGCTGAATATACTATGGTACTAACTAAGAGCGCACTGAATCAGGAGGATCTAACCAGGGGTCATCACGTAAAGGATGAGATGGTGTGGTTTCAGTAGCGCCTATGGGTTCCTGCTGGACCACTACGCCTGAAATCATCCTGAACCATCATGACGGAATTACCATTGGTCATTCTGGAAAAGAAAAGACTTTGGATTTAATCCGATGCACCTAAAATTGGAAAGGCTTACTTGCTCAGTGGGACGGTATTATAAAGAGTGCTTGATCTGCAATCAAATGAAACCAAATTGACAACCTTTAGCAGAGTTGTTGGTATGAGTTCAAATGGCCGCAGGGCTCTGGACTTCCCTATTATTGGATTTTAAGTGGAATTACCTGTTTCTGATGATTATGTTGCCATCATGGTGGTGGTGTACCATTTTAAGAAGTTATCCCACTCTATTCCTTGCGGAACAACAATAACCGCGGCTGAGATGGCTAGGCTCCTCTCCACTCATGTGTATGCGCTTCATGGGGTCCCCCTAAGAAATTATTGTTGATCAGGGAAGCCAGTTTACCTATGGTTTTTTTGGGAGAAGTTGTGTAAGACTCTTCAGATTTGCCCCTGCCATTCGACTGCCTATCACCCCCATTTAGATGGGCAGGCTGAATGAGTAAACTAGTGCTTAGAACAGTTCTGCGGTGTTACTGCTGCAGATCATTCAAATGTGGCTCCTCACCTTCCTATGGCCCAGTTTAGCTCCAACAACATTTTGCAATCTCCAATAGGTTGTTCCCCCTTCTACGCCAACCATGGGTTTAACCCCACCTTTAACATGGAACCCAGCTGTGGATCTAAAGTTGAAGCGGTGGTGGACTTTGCCAATACTATCAAGAAAGTAACACCAGAGGGTTTCCATAAGTTTGGACGCGGCAATGTAAGTATATAAGGAGAACGCTGATGGTAATCAAAGAGTGGGTCCAACGCACAAAGAAGAGGATCTCGTGATGCTTGATGCTTATAACATCCCTATCAAGCAGCCATGCAAAAAGCTGGGATCAAAGAATATTGGCTTTTACCACATCGTTAGAAAGGTTGACCACGCCTCATACCAGTTGGATCTTTCCTCTTTATTTTAGATCAGTTCTGTCTTTCATGAGAGAAAATTGATGTTGTTTGAGGTCCCCTCACCAGAGACTTCTTAGGCTTATCTCATAGATGGAGTGCCAGAGTGAGAAGCGGAGGAAATAGTAGCCTCCCGAAGAGTAAAAAGAAGACTTGAGTACCTGGTATCCTGGAAGGGATTCAATGCAGCAGAAAACAGTTGAGTACCATTGCATGACTATGTACATGCCCAAGACCTGATTGACATTTTCCACAAGCGTTTTCCCCAGGCCGCTGGATCTCAGTCAAAGCAAACCGTTGCTGCAATGAAGTTGGCACCAGCCCACAAGAACTTTTCCCTGGCGCAAGCCCCTGGAGGGGGGTGGACCCCACAAGGAGGAGAGGATAATATCATGGTTGGAAAATGACATCATAAGGGGACCAATGTCAAGGACAAAGCAGCATGTTGGGAGGCCAAGAAGGTGAAGTTGGCAAGCCTCCCTGACCTCAAGCATACCATAGATCAACGCTGGGTTAAGGCGAAGTATACCCAGGTTGGTCCTATAGATGCAAGAGAAGTTTGGCCCTGTATAACAGCAGGAGCGTTAAAATCTAACTAGCTTTGCAATTAATGAAAACGGCTCGCTTCAGTTTCTCAGTAAACATGGTCTCAAAAACCAATTCAGTTTCGAAATTTCCAGCTCAGGTTGGCCGCTTCTACAAACAATTACCAAGTACAATTTAGTGCTTAATGGAAGCGTGTACCTATTGGTGCACCTTGGCTTAGACCCACTTCATTCAATTGATTGTTTTACCAAATTCCCTTAAATTCCTAATGTCAAGATCAATCTCTCCCATTATTGACTTCCCTCCTAATAAATCTTTTCTCTAGTACACCGTTTTTTATATTTTAATTATCTTGAACTGTTATAATTTGGCGGAATTGTTGTGATACGGCGTTAGGGATTTTGCATAGGGTTTGGCCCACTGTGCAATGGGACCAACAATATGATGATCATGGACCATCTAGTACTAAAAAAATATGATGATCATGGCCCTTTTGGAAACAACGAAATAAACTTAATTTGATAAATGTGGAGTACATTCTCCCACTACACTATTTTATTAATATAACAAACCCAGTGGATTCTCGCTGTTTCGCTCACTTATCCTTTTAACAACCTTCTTTCTCTTCATCGCCCATCTCACTTATATACAGCAGCTTCAGATGATACCTCTCTTATAGCTTGGACTATTCTGTTCTGCCAATTCTCCTCGTTTCAGCTAGCTATTCTTTAGTTATCTATCGCCCTAATTGTAGGCGATTTAATTTATATGAGTTGAATGTCAACATCGCCTTATCGCCTTATTTAGAGGCAATATAATAATAAACTATTATATCCCAATATCGCCTCATTTCAAGGCACTTGAATTATTGTATCTGATATCATGCTCAGCGGATTCTTCCCAATTCGCCATAGCTGTCCCACGATTATCATCCAGTCATATCAGAATCGCAATATTACCCAATCCTTGACTGGATGATAAGGCTCCTATTGTTTTATGGTTGGAGTAACTTTTCGTGTACTCAGTCAGTGATCTGACCACTTGCATGGTCCTTGATGTTTATGCATTGACCACACTTTTATCTATAACTTTGTATGGACCAATCCAAATACTGGCCAGCTTGTGTTTCGCCCTTACCCATGTTGGTCATGGAAGAGAACCATATCGCCTTCATTGAACTGCGCCAACCCACTACAACGTACCTGGTCAGTGGCCTGATTCCTGATCTTCTTGGCTAAGCTGAAGGAATATGCTTCAGTTTGTAATTTGATCAGAATGTTCGCAAAGTTAGTCAGATAGCGGTGGGGTTCCATTCTGCTGGTGTCTTCTAAACATGATTAAATTAATGCCAAAAAGAGCTGGGTGTCAGCTGTATAGCAATTGGATGGACTCTTCCCCTTAGCAGAATGGTAACTAATGTTTTAGGTGAACATGGCAGTGGAAAGGAGGGAAACCCTTTTAAAGGTCAGTCCATTACTAATTTTTGTAAGATGTTCACCAGAGTCCCATTCACCTGTTTGATCATTCCAGTAGATTCAGGGTGGTATGGGGTCATCAGCACCCCGCAGATTCCCATAATCTCATTCAGTTTGGTGAGGATTGTGAGGTGAAGTTAATTTCATTATAAGTGAGAATAAACTGAGGGCAGCCATGTTGCTGAATAATGCATTCTATCACAAACTTGGCCACTGTAACTGCCCCCAAATCTTGTACCACCCTCGTTTTGATCCACTGGGTCAAGTGATCAATAGCCACAAGAATGTACTTCCACCAGTTAGCTCCTGTTGGAAAGGGACCTACGACATCAAGGGAAACCGTATGCCAAGCAAAATGTGGTTTCACTACCCAATATGATGCTTACGGCAGAATGGCTTCTCCACTTGGCACTGATGGCAACATGAAATGGTTTCAAGCACATTGAAGTCTATGCTTTCCCAATAGTACTAATGGCGCAACAACTCCATTGTCTTGCACACCCCACCATGCCTGACTGCCTTGTAGGCGCTCATAATAATTCCTGGCCATGCTGAGGGTGGTGGAAAATTCACTGTAGAATCGCCAATCCACTTATATATTTCCCCATTGCATTAGAAGTTATTTATTTGCATTTCATTCAATGCTTTAATTACTTGAAGTGGTTTGTCATCATACTTTCCGCTGAGCATTTTGTCAAACATTATAGCGCTTAAATCCGCTGTAACTGCAATTGTTGGCAATCTTGATAAGCAATTGGCATTTTGGTGTTTTGCTCCTGGTCAATGAAGAATTTCGAAGTTCTAAGCTGGCAGCTTAAGAGTTCATCGAGCTAGCCGCCCCTCAGGCTCTCTCAAATTCTGCAACCAGCGCAACTATGCATGATCTGTTACAACCCTAAACCTTACTCCATGCAAGTAGACTCGAAACTTCTTATATGCATAAATCACAGCTAAGCACTCCTACTCAGTTACGGTGTAATTTCAATCATGGCAATTCAAGCTATGACTGCAGTATGCCATGGGGTGCACCTCCCCTCATTGTCCTTCTGAGACAGGACAGCCCAATAGCGGAAAGTGATGCATCCATATGCACTATAATTTTCTTATCAAATTAGGGTAGCGCAGCACAGGCGCACTAATTAACGCCGTTTGAATTATATCAAAGGCAAATTGATGCTGTTCCGTCCATTTGAACATGACATCCTTCTTTAGTAGTTCAGACAGCAGACCTCCAATGCAACTGAAATAGGGTATGAAGCGTCAGTAATAACCCAACATCCCCAAAAACACCTGAATGTCCTGCTTACTAACTGGTTTAGTCATCTTCCAGATTGCCTCCACCTTGGCGGGTTAGGGCCTTAGCCTAGTCGCATCCACCACAAAACTGAGGTACTCAAGCTGATCTTTGAAGAAGTGGCATTTTCAGGGCTTTATCTTAATATTAGCCCCAGCCAGTTGGCGAAATACCTCTTCCAATTGGTAAGGTGTTCAGTGAACATGTGAGAGAAGACATTAATATTATACAGTACACAGGAACGCATGACAGCTTCAGCTTGCCCAGAATGGTGTCCATTGCTTTTTGGAACGTAGTCAGGGCATTACTGAGTTGGTTGGAAAAGCCCTTTGGACGTGATTACAGCGCATTTTTCTTGTTCTGCTGTGGGAAACTCAATTTTCCAATAACCAGATATCAAATCCATTGCTATGAAGTAGCGAGCTCCACCTAACAGATCCAGTGCATCATCAATCCGTGGAAGAGTGTATGAGTTTTTTTGGTGATACTATTGAGCTTCTGGTAGTTGATTACTACACGGTTAGTACCATACTTCTTTTTAACAAATAGGACAGGCGAAGCCCATGGACTCTTAGATGGTTCAAGCATTCCCTGCTCTAGCTGCTTGTCAATCTCCTCGGTGACAACTTCTTCAGCCGCCCTTGATTGGCGTATTAACCGAGACCTAATGGGAGGATGATCCCCTGTGTCTAGCTAATGAACAACCCCCAAGCGCACCCCCAAATCATGATTGTTGACAGCAATAATCTCTTTGTATTTTTGAAAAAAAGTTTCTTCCCAATCCTTCTGGTCTTCCAATAACTCCATTAAATTCTAATGTGATACAACCACCATTACACCAAGATGAAGTTTGATGGGCAGACTAAAATTATCCAGAACCCAAACTTGAGAACCTGATTGACCTCCATGACCGGGGTCAAATGTAGATACGCTATAATCTGATGCTGGCGGATTTGAATTGGTATTTTCTGAAGATTTGCTATCAATATCTTGATCTCCTCATAGCCTGGGAGTATGATGCCTGGAGCCACTTGGGGCTCAAGCTGCAATTGCTGATAAGGTACAATGATTTCCCCATAGAGCCCAGCTGGCACTTCCAACTCTAACTCAGTGTCTACTATTACTTGATGTCCAGAGGGAATGGATATGGCTCTAGCGGCTCTAATCAGTAGCCCCTGATATTCATATATCTGGGTAAAAAGCCCAAGTTTTCCTTTTTAATTGATATAGCGCACTGGAATCACCCCATCGCTGTAGACAAGGTTGATTTGTTACATATGCACTGAGCCCTTTGTCACTCTGCTTGAGATAAAATAGATTAGGATCCGCAGTCCCAAAATGGCTAAGGTCTCTTCCAACATGTCAACAACAGGCCATAGTATCGCATAAAAGCAGTCCCAATCAATAGATCATAGTTGCTATTTGGTAATACTACCATCAGAGCCACAACAACAGATCCAAACCGCAATGGAAGCGCGCTATATGTTCCCTCAGTGACTGTGGTTTCTGCTCCAGCAGTCCCATACACCATTCGGTGGTCTATGTCAGGTTTTAAAGACAATTCGCCACCAACTTAGTGGAGACATAGTTAACAGGAGCGCCCATATCAATGATAGCTTGTTCCTGTGTTTTGGCTACCACAATGTCACAGTAAGTGCACTCCGAGTAAGATGAATGCTGGCTATTTACTACGTGTACATTCAGTGGCTCATGTTTTCCCAGGAAACTTATAATAAACCCGCCGACTGTAGGGTACCCTGTTATAATAGCATCCACTAGAAGGGCAACCTCTACTCCTCTTAGAGACAATGTATCTGCGAACGGTTCTAGCTGGTCTGATGGATTTTGGTCAAACATTTGACAAGAGTAAGGCTTGGGTTGCTCCAGAAACCTTTTGTCCGCCCTTTCTTTGACTTGTGCTTGAGTCATCACATTTACTCCCCTAACTGGCTGTTGACAGAGGAATGTATCGTCATACTGAGAGGCTTCTGCTGCAATTAATACAGTAGATTAAATTGGGACGTATGAATTCAAGATAGTGGAAGTAGAGAGTCCCATCCTACTCCGCGCTGACTTTTCCCTGATAGCTTTGATTTTTGTTGTATGCGGGATCCGTCTATTGGGGCACCATCATCCCATGTTCCCAGTGTGACCGCAATTAAAATAACTTACTCCATAGGGCCTACATCTGTGCTTAATATAAGTTGGCTCACTTGAAGGTTATTCCAAAGATGATCAGCATAACCAGACCCACATTGGTAGAATGCCAACTGTCAATCAGCATATTTAAGGGTTAAAGAAGTAATTGGGCAGTTGTCAGTTGGCAGTTATGTAATGGATGTTGGCCTGCGGTGAGTAACCTGGTGGAACCTGCACTGACTGGTTGATTCCCCCCACATGATAAGGATTGGCAATGGCGACAGTGTGAATCAGTTCAATATTTGGTGGAGGGAAAGTTTCAGCTAAGCAATGTACAAACTGAATAATTTTAAGAAGAGGTAAATCATCCTCCAACAAAGGAGCCATGACATTGTAAAACTCAGGGTATGGCTTCACCGCAGAAGACATTGCGATGCACACATCAACTTCAGATAAAATCCCTGCCAGAATCAACACATAAGCTTCCACAATAAATCACTCAGAGAATGCAATGAGGGTCTCATTTTGCTGAAACCTGATGGTCAAGAACTCAGCTTTCCACTGCAACATCTTTGCTTTTCTGCCAAACAACTTCAGCACCATCTCCTTGACTTCTTGGTATTTAATGGAATTATCTGATAGGTAACAAACAACTTGATCAGCTTTTCCGAAACTCCAAGGTGGAGATCAACAGCTTTGCCCTCTGCCAATCTGAGGCTACTTCAGTCCCAACTCAAATCATAAAAAGAACTCATGAATATTTCCTTAATGATTAAATGGTGGCAGCTTATCACTGCAAACTTTCTGGAGCAGCTCATCTTGTCTTTTGAGCACAGTGTCCAATGCAAGTTTCAACTCCTAATATGCAACGGGCTCATTGTGACATGCAGATTTCTTATCAAAGAAATTTAGATGCAACATAGCAGGCGACTTAGTTTTTATTAATTTGTAACAGATCAATGGGCCCCCTGTAGTGAGCACCACTATTAAAATTTGGCGGAATCGTTGAGATATGTCATAAGGGATTTTGCACAGGGTTTGGCCCACTGAGCAATGGGACCAATGATATGACAATTGTGGCCCTTTTGGAAACAACAAAATAAACTTAATTTAATAAATATGGAGCACTTGCTCCCACTACACTATTTTATTTAATATAATAACCCAGCGTATTATCGCTGTTTTGCTCACTTAATCCTATTAACAACCTTCTTTCTCTAAATCGCCCATCTTGCTTATATAAAGCAGCTTTGGATGATACCGCTCTCATAGCTTGGAATATTCTGTTCTGCCAATTCTCCTCATTTCAGTTAGTTATTCTTTAGTTCTCTATCTCCCTAATTGTAGGAGATTTAACTTATATTAGTCAAATGTTGACATCACCTTATTGCCTAATTTAGAGGCAATCCAATAATAACCTGTTATATCCCAATATTGCCTCGTCGTGAGGCACTCAAATAATTGTATCTGATATCATGTTTGGCAGATTCTCCCCAATCCGCCCTAGATGTCCCACGATTATCATCCAGTCATATTAGAATCACAGCACGGACAATCATGTGTGCAGACCTCCTTGAGGAGTTCTTGCATAGTGTTAACCATTTACTTTTAGCTATTTTAAATTTATCTACCCCTTCATCGTTGGGCCGCCCAGGTTCTATCCAACCTAGGGCTCCTACCCATTATCACTCCGAGCACTGCATGACTCCCTTTTGGATACTCCCTCTACTAATAATTATTCTCTATCTAAGTTATTCTAGCTCAAGCACCCTCTTCTTGGCTCTAGTAACCTTAGTACTAAGAACTATCTCCCTGGTGTTGGCCCTGTGCACCATGCATTACCACGCTGGGAACAGGAGAGTTGTAGATGCTCTCCTTACATTAGTTGGAAGCAACCTGTGTGTTATTTTTAATGGCAACGCGACTTGTTGTTAATGGGTAAAAGTTCAGGTTACCTAAGCAGGTTGCTAGCATAATAAGGATAGTTTGCTGGGGTCTAGTGAACTTTATAAACTTTTTTTATCAATAAATAACCCAGGAGGGGTCAGGTTCTAGTTAGCCCCTGAATATGACTAAACGGATGAAGTAATCATTGTTTTTGAATTAATCCTGAGGGCTAATTTCATTAGAGATTGTTGCTGTTTCTATTGGGGCACCAACAGAAGAGTGGGCATCAGATTTCTCCAATATAAAAACCTTGTTTTTTAATTAGTAGTTAGTAAAAAAGTTCATAATTATTAACATTTAGATAGTTTTACAATTAAATGGTGTGCCTATGTGATAAGAGTAATAAAAGAAAAGGTTTCTAATATCTACTTGTTAATTACCAACTCTTTGGATAAAGTTGAATGGATAGGTTTTTGTTGTCCAAGTGTTCACAGCCAATTTCTAGGGATAGTTGAAAGGAAAAATCCCTTGTTTTCCAGAATTAACTATATTTATCAGTTGAAGGAATTTTAGAATCTGTCTAGCGTTTGAGACATACTATATATGTTTTGTAAAGAGCTTAACTAGGATAAAAGTCTTGATAATATTGTCAATTTATTAATCTATTAAAATAACAATATATTAAAAGCCCACATTGAATCTTGCAGTAAAGTTAAAAAAGTTTAGATATAATGCTCATCAAAGGGTAGATGAGTTTTCAGGATAAAAATTACAGAAGAAATTATCAGCACAACGTTAACAAGAATGAACTTAGAAACTGTAGATAGAATTTGGAACTGTGAACAACAATATGATGAACTCTGCACCAAAAGCCAATTTAACTAAATTGGATGAATAAGTGATGAAATCAGAGGATGAAATAGAACAAGTTTCAAAGGTCAACAATGATCTTTAAGGAAAAGTCACTACCTTAAAATAGAAGGATACTGAAGTAATAAAAGAATTTCTGTTCCAGAGAACTGAGAGGGTTACAGATATAGAATGCTTTTACCATAGTTAGAAATTTGTAGGGCAGATATAAGAAAGTGCTTACAACAACTCAAAAATCGCATATATGATTGCACCCAGATGGAGGTCAACAATTCTCAACAATTAAATAAATAAAAGTTCAGCTAGGAAAGTACAGCTACCAAGAAATATGTAAGGTGTTTTTGCTGCTTTTTGGAGATGACCCCAAAAAATTACTCCTATCATTATTGGTTTGCTGAGAAGTAATCTTCTGCCACAGTAGTAACAGAAGAATTTCACAATAGACAAAATTACCTATGTTTCAATAGGATGATGCACCGGCTTCTTAACATTTAGAATGATGATATTTGGATATGGCAACTAATAAAAAACAGTAACTGTGATGAACTTCTTAGACACATACTTTAAAAATCTGGTGTTGCCTCGTCTTAATGGTGACAATCAGACATACAGTGACGGTAATCAATAAATAAATACTGAGTTTTGTAGCTTTGCGCAGATGGCTAGCTGTAAACAGGAGTTTAATTAAATTTAAATTAAGTAGAAAGAAAATTAACCCTTTTGCTGACCAATTTTCCAGGAAGCACAAATTTTGGATGGCGCGAAAGTTCAATCAGATTTTGATGCATGGACAGCAGTGCAAATATAGCTTCATCCCTACAGAGATTTGCAAAGCAATATGGTTCTGGCGCTTGAAAATCAAACTTCCACATCACAGCTTGGGAAGTATCTCAAGATGGTATGGGCAACATTCAAAGCGACTTAACAAACCTGAAAGCCGTTACCACCTGAAATAAGATTACAGTGAAGATCTCTAAGTCTAATAAGGAACTACAGAATCTAGTCATAATAGGAAATAAAACTAAAGGTTCAAATGGGCTGGTTAAATTCAAACTTCTGCCACCAATAAGAAAGCTTGAAATTGTATTAGCTCAATATTGGAACAAGAATCCTAAAGGGTTTAAATTCTGGTCAGTATAAAGAGAAGGAAACTGGCCAGGATTATGGAAAAGGGACTGCAGTCTAGATATGTACAATTTAGCGCTGCAATCAATCCTGTTTCCCTTGACATGTTCAGAGATAACTTATATATCAATTTTTAACTAGATGAAGATAAATCTGCTACACTCTACAAGATGGTTAATTTGGCTGTAAACGCAATCACTTGTACAAAGGCAAAGAAAATAGACCACTAAATCATGAAAAATTAATTGGACTTATGCGCATCAGCTATTAGAAAAGAGCAGAACTGCTTAAAGTACCAAAGAATCGTTTAAGATGAAACTAAACAATATGAACGTTTATATCCTTAATAATGCAAACAAGTAATCATTTACTTAAAAGTCTGCGCAATTAAAACATACTCTAGATCTAGCGAATAATGACACAATTTACCAAACAAACTCTTCACTACAATACTTAGAGTGTACATATAAGGACATTATAGTCAAATGTTTAAGAGTACAGGCGATAATTGACAGTGAGTTCTCATTAATATTGTTTTGACCAAATTGGTGAAACTAAGGAAGATTTCTCTAGATTTGGAACACTTGAAGGATTATGGAACAGCTATATTGGATGCTACAACATCACGTGGAGCATACAGTGTACTTTCTCTTCATATTATTTGCTAGTGGTATCAGCTCTCTCCATAGTATTAGCAAATGAAAGTCATGGCATCCTCATTAAAACAAAATTCCTGTGAAAGTATGGTGTAAATGCAATTTTGAGGAGAATACCTAATAATTTTGGGGCAAACCCTGCCCTTGGTATATCAGCAGAAGATAGAAACTTTGCTGACAAAGAAGAATAATTTTGTAAATTTAATTTACAATGAAGGCATGATTCACATTCAATACATCTTGGCCGGAAGAAAAGTCAGGGAAATGCCAACCAAATTATCAATAACCGTGGGATACCGTTGAGATGAAAACAATGGAAACCATTTCACTAGGGATGCAAATATTAGTTGACACAGGGTTAACGCTGAAGTTCCTGGAACATTATATAATGAAAAGTAGTTATTGCGCCATCAGCAAATTAAGATAAGAGCCTTTGGTAGCTCCAAGGATTATAATGCCAAGCCATGGCGAAATACAATTACTAATATCCAATCTGAGCGAAAAACAAATGGAGGTGGAGAAAATTAAGTTATCACATTTGCGCATTTAACCCTGAAAGCTGAATTCAGAGCTTTTTATAACTTTGGAACACAAAAAAGATGGGATAATCAGTGCATTCCGCCAAAAGGATTGATTTACTAGTCAATTGAGGGTAAAGGATGGGTTATCAGAACATCAGCAGGAGGAAGTGTAATGAATTTTCGAGAAATATTTTGTGATATTTTCCCATGATGATCATAACCTTGGTTGCGCTAAAAATGTGATCCATAAGGGTATCTTTGGGAGAATATTCGCCAATATGAGTGCAAAAAGACTGAAAATCAAATGCTACTATAATAGTCAGTGAAGAAGTCAGTAAACTGATTGATCATGGACTCTTTATACCTTTGTCAAACCCATGGGTGAGTCTGATACTAAATTTGAAGAAAAAGTAAGAGAAAATTGTTTGGTGAGCATGTACCAACGGTTAAATAAAATTACTAAGAAGGATTTATATATACTACTAATGGAAGAAGATAATCTAATCACCTAAGGGAAGCCAAGTTTCCTTGGAGATTAATTTGATCTTAGGTTTTTTTTGGAAGGTAGACTTGCCAAAAGAGAAACAAGAGTTAATTGTGATAATAACTGCAAAAAGGTTATATAATTGAGGAGAATGCCCCAGGGATTATGTAGTATGCTAGCTACTTTCCAGAAGGCGATGGACTCATCTTGAGTGACTTAAAGCTTTCTTGCTTTTTAAAGTACCTGAATGGCATTAAGGTTTTCAGCAGGAAATTCACTAATCATCTGGAACACTTGGAAGAGGCTTTTGAAAGCTTATCTATGGAAAATTTGAAAATCAATCCAAGAAAATGCCATTTCTTCAAAAAAAGTGCTTGAATATCTATGGTTTGTGATAAACATTTGTGATTAACAACTTCTGCCAAAGAAAATAATAGCCATTGAATGGATGTCAATCCTGAATATTGTTCAGGACATTCGAAAAATTTTGGGATGGTGAAGGGATTTCAGTTGACCACATTATTTATCCCTTTTACAGATTAATCATTTCAAAGATTGGTCTTTAATCTGATATTTTGGACAATTCCAACAAAAAGTATAAGTCTTATTTAAATAATGGAAGAAAATCAAAGATTATTCTGATTGATATTTTCATTGAGGATCATCCATTGCAAATATGATCAGGTATTTTATGAGGAGTAACATCCAATAGTCGAATCACTAAATGGAATCATTTTGATCAAATTGGTTGGGGAGCTGTTAAAACTACCAAGGCGTTTTTAACGCTTGTCTCAATGGTATAAGCGTCATTAGGCAACTGACCCTAATAATTCTTTAGCTCCTAATCTAGTCTATTGTTTGCCAAACATTGAATATTACGCTACCTAATAATAATCAAGGCAAAGGTACCTGCCAGTTTTCAAAAGCTAAAAGTCAAGGGTTAAACCATCTGGGTAATAATTAATTAATCTCCAGTGAGCAGCTGAAAAACTGTGCGCCAAGGGTACTATAGAAACCCCCAATAAAAAATAATAAAGGCATATCTTAATTTAATAATAGAGATGTTTTTAAATAGGTTGTATAGCTTACTCTTGTGATAATAGTGCAAGGATAGGATATACTTAGGTTGTTATCATATCTCGCTTAGCTCTTCTTGAAGAGAATAGGGAAGAGTCCCTACTAAATAAAATATATCTTCAAGAGGAAGAAGCACCTGTTTAGATTTTGTTCTTATACTCAACGTTCCTTTAAGAGCACTCAACTTAAATCATATTTCACATACTATTATTCACTTTATCTATTTCACTAAAATCAACGAAATTGGTCAAGAATTTGTGCAGTTAAACCAGAAATTAATAGCGAGCTACAATCTTAGAAGCCCCTACTTTAAAAATTGGTGATCACTACATGGTGTATTTGAGTTTCAAAAACCAATTTCACTCCATGATGTCTGATAAGAATGAACTTCAGAAGCTCTATATGGAGATGGAGACTGTCAAGCAAACCATGATTAGCTCAGCGTCTCAAATGACGTCAATACCTTGGAGGAGCGTGTAATCAAAGTGGAAGAAGTAATCAAGAAATTCAGGAATGTGGATAGCGACATGTGTGGAAAAGTTGCCTCTTTGAAGCAGACTGAGGATGAACTCATTAAGGAAAATTTTAAGCCAAAAAACTGAACTTGAATTATGCTGAAAACGCCTCTGACATATTAATGTGGATATGGCGAAAATGATGTTTGTATTGAGGAGTTTAAAAATAAAAATGTAATTGTGTGCAACTCAAGGTATGAAGCTGTTAAAACTACCTGAAAAACTCCAATTGGGAAGACACCTCAACCCCAAAATATGCCTAAATAATTTGCTGGCGTGTTGGAAATGACTCCTGAAGCCACACCTATGGTTAATTGAGTTGTTGGACAGAATATCTGTAAGTGGAGGAACTGAGGAGTTTCAGATACCCCGCTCTGTTCACCTTCCACCAAGATAACGCCCTGGCTTTTTTCAACTCTTTTGGATGACAATCTTCAGTTATGAAGGCTTTCAGAAAAATATAGATCGTAATGAAATGTCTTAGAACTGATTTCCATAATCTGGTGAAACCTCACCTCAGTGTGAATAACTGGTCGTATAATGAGGAAAAAGCAGAGATCATTTTGGAGTTTGGAAGTTTTACTCATATGGAAAATTGCAAGCAGGAATATTTGGGTATATAATTTCAAAAGGATGAGACCCTGGACAATTTCGCTATTTGTCTTTACCAAGAATCCCAGATCTTGGCTGGGACAAAAGTAATTATTGACTTTGATACATGCATATCCATGCAGGCTGCACTTTTGCCTACTGCAAACTGCATCAGATTATGGCTGCGGCATTAATAACTCAAATAATGACTCAATGATTATGGATCATCTATAACTTGAAGTAACTTATGAAGCTCCCAACCTCACTTCCAAGTTGATAAGACAAAGGGTCAAAATATTGTCAAATTCTCAAACCCTCTAAAGAACTTAAGAGTCAAATTGCAATGGCGAATAAACCTGAAGTTAAAAATTGGTGGTCATAACGTCAATTCGTTGTTTCTCAATGCGGGAAACTTTGCCATGTAATTGCCCAGTGTTAGGACAAAAAGCCAAAAATCAAGTTAATTCATTCAGATCAAGGAAAATCGGCTTAGAGTTAGAATAAGGACCAACAGTCTAGAGAAGGGACGTTCTAGTACAGCTAATAAACCTGTCCTGCCTGATATTATGGATGACGATATTGACATATATGATCTATTTGTAGAAGATGACGCGCCTGATCTGCTCCATCAGGTGGTCAACATGGATGTTAACGCGATTACCCAAGCCAAAGCAAAGGAGACTGACTTTAAAATCGTTAAGGAGGTTGCTTGGCCATATTCACTACAGTTAAAGGAGAAAATAAGATACAAGAAAGCCCTTAAGATCTTGTTAAATGATGTTGGATGAGGCGAATGTTTCCTTACCTATAGGGTGCAATCAAGGAGTTATTCCATAATTTACCCACTAATATAATTTACACTCTTGATTCAGCAAATAATGCTTATATTCATTCAGTAAATACATTATTGCAGTACTTAGAGTGTACCTATGCAGTTATTCTAGTCAATATGATAAGAGTACAATCAATAATACATAGTGTAGAGTCAATCAACATCATTTCCATCAAATTTTTGAACCGCATGAAGAACTTGTGGATTTGGAACATTGAAAAAAGGCACTGATGGACCAACCATCACCATCTCATGTAAAGCCAATAAAGTTACTATTTCAGTTTGGATCGCTAGTGGTGTCAGCTCCTGCTATAGTGCTTGCCAATCTGAATTATGATATACTTATCAGGATGGAGTTCTTTGGAAATATGGGTTGAAATGCGACTTCAAAGAGAACGCTCTGACAATAATGGGGCAGAAGTTGCCTTTGGTATACCAGCAGAAGGGAGAGACCCCATTAACAAAATCAGATGATTTTGTCAACCCAATTTATAATGATGGCATTATACTCATTCAATATATAAATTAGTTGGACGGAAATGGAAAGCATTGTTGATGGAAATCATGGAGTATCGCAAAAAACCTAAAAGTGCAAATTGGATGAATGCTATCTTGAGAGGAGCTCATAATGTAGTTAACACAGGGTTAACAATCAAAATCCCAGAACAGATATGAGGAAATTTTCAGCCCATAGAGAAATTGAGGATTAAGCCATGGGTGGCGCCCAGAATCACTATGCTGGGTCACAGAGAAACAAGTTTGATCCTAGACAATCTGGGAGATAAACCAATAAAAATTTGAAATAATAAAATTATTACATTACTACATCTGATCCTTATTGGAAATTTAATGAATTTTACAATTTTTTGGCTATTATCCAAATTTGGATTGCCAGTGGAAACTTCCAAAAGTGTCAACTTATGTGTGGATCATGAGTGGCTAGCCAACTTATCTTAAATCAGCAAGAAGATGTGCTCCAAATTATACGAAAGATATTGGGATGATTTGCTCAGAATGTCATGACTTTGTGCGAAAAACATAATCCACAAAGTTGATACTGTGGAATACCTACTAATAAGGGTGAGACCTGTCCGTAGGTCAAGTGTTGCTGAAGCTGAGGTCTGTGACAAAATCAGTAAGTTAATGAAGTTTGGGCTCCTCATTCTGTTGTTGAGACCATGGGAAATTCCAATCCTCCTGGTGAAAAGTGTTGATGGATCAAATAAAGTAGTGATTAATTATTTCTGATTAAATAATATATTAAGAAAGACATATCCACTACCATGAATTGATGATGTGCTCGATTGCCTGGGGGAAGCAAAATACTTTTCAGTTATGGGCATGATTTTGGGCTATTGGGAAATTGATTTTTCCAAAAGAAGATTAGGAAAAATATATGATAAGTACCGCACACAGTTTGTATCAGCTTATTAGAATGCATCAAGGCTTATGCAATACGCCAGCAACATTCAACATGCTATGGATTTAATACTCAGCTAATTTGAGTTGTCATGCATGCTGCTATATTTAGAAGATATCAACGTCTTTAGAATCCCTTCACTGATCACTTAGAGCATATAGAGGAAGTATTAAGCAGTTGGCAAAGGTGAATCTGCAAATAAAGCTGAGAAATTGCCGCTTCTTTAAGATAGAGCTCAGATACTTATGGATTGTAATAAACTCTTATGGATTGCAGCTGCAACTAATTGTGATAAAATATAAAAAGAGATGTTGATCCCAAAAAGTGTTTGAGTTATCAAGTCTTTTTGGGGATGGTCAAATACTATTGTGAATCAATCAAAGAATTTTCTGGAATTGCTGAGCCCTTAATCCATCAAATTAAGAGCCCAAAAAAGGGATTCATGTGGAACAATGAGGCCCAGAAATCTTTTGATAAGCTCTGAAGCTATCTCTTGAGTAACCCAGTATAGAAATATCTGAATTTTAATTGGGAATTCATAATCATATCAGATGCCTCTTTAATGGCAATTGGAGCCTTTCTAAGTCAAGTGGATGACAATGGAGGAAGAGAATCCAGTAGTCTACATGAGCAGAGCCCTGTCACCTGCTGAAAGAAACTATACAATAACAGAATGAGAGTGCATGGTGGTAATTCACACTTGCAAACAATTTCTTGTCTACATACATGAGATGCACTTTTATTCATAACTGGCTACTCGTAAATTGCTGGCTTCACAACCTGAAAATACTAGATGGTTGACTAGCATGTTAGGCTTTAAAGCTGCAAGCATGACTATAAAACTCTACAAATAGCAGGAGTGGCGCATCAGAACGCTTGCAGACTGTCACAATTGTTGGTTGTCCAAGTTTTATATCATCATGCTGATGAGTTATTTTAGCGGATGATCAAATGAGATATAAGAGATGAATCCCAAGAAATTTGTAGTGCGCTAAGAAAAGTGATGGATAACACTGAATTTAAGAATGATCAATCATAAAAAACGATCTAGGGAAAATGGTTTTTGTTTTCTAAACCACTGTCACATGTGGAAATCATCCAAGCTGCTCATAAAGTCTTTGGCCATGGTGGCCTAAAGAAGACTGTGGATCATATTCACCAGTACTACTACTGGAAATCAATCAACTATGATGTCATAGACTATCTAGCCTGCTGTGTGGAGTGCCAACTATTAAAGCCACAACAAGAATGTTGTGGGGTACAGGCTAGTACGCCCTGGTTTTGCGTGGCACACAGTGTCCATAGACTTATGGAACCTTTGAATGTCAGCACTGGAGGCGTGAAGTATATAATTGTTGCAATAGACCATCTATCCAGATGGACCAAACTGAAACCCTGAGTATAGTGGCTGCAATGAGTATGACGAAGTTTATAATGGACCAAGTGGTCTATTGGCTTGGATGCCCTCAGGTTATCCTTAGTGACAATTGGATTAATTCTAAATCTTAGTAAATCCTAGATTAAATAAACTAATGGGAATATGAGGAGTTTTGTCCGTCCCCTATCACCCAGAAACAAAAGGATGGTGGAATAAGTGAATGAAACTCTAGCTTCAACGTTACAAAAGTTGGTCATAAGAAAAACTTTTCTTTGGAAGATTATTTGAGTTTGGTCACATTCACCTAAAATATAAGTTGCCATTAAGTGACGGGAAAGACGCTAGTTAAACTTCCATATGGGTGAAGGGCTGCATTACCCATCTATATTGTATTACAGTGTAGAGCCAGCTGTGGGGATGAGAACCAAACAATACCTATCCTGGATGAACAATTTCATGATTGACTTACAATCTCATGCATTTGGAATGACACTGAAAATGGAAAATTAATAAAAAAACGGATAACCAGAATTGGCCTGCTTTGAAAGAATACCATATGGGTCATAGGGTAGCCTAATGTGATACCCATGGGTTCAGGAGGAAAAAGTTTGACGCCCTCTAATTGGAATAATTTGAAATTATGGCTAAGTCAGCAGATAACTCCAGAGAAAAATATTATAAAAAATTATAATATAAGTTAAAGCAATAAAAGAATAAAAAGTCAAAAGATAAATAGTCATAGAGAAAAGATGAAAAATTATAATGAAAATGCATCATTTTCTATTCTGGCATCAGAAATGCATCCAGCGGTGTTTACTTCTACCAAGTGAGGAGGTTAGAGATTATGATGGAAAGAGCTTGGATGATTAGCAGGGCCTGCTCAGGCTGTAACTGTGTCTTCCAGGAAGAAGTCCTGAGGTGTTTAAGAAGAATAAGTTGCTGGCAGGATCAGGATGGGCTGAAACTAGATCCGCTGGAATAGTCCCTATTGTCAAGGTGTCAGGATGACAGCTTGGGTTGAAACTTGGTCTGCCATGTATAGCACTGAGGTGCTAGTAAAGGACTCAACAAGGCCAGCTGAGAGTATCCTGAGAACGTTGAGGAGTCGTTGGACCCTTCCTGTGGCTAATACAAGTTGAACGGCCGGACGCCATTGGGAACCTGTCCTAAAATTTGTACATGTGAGCCAGTTCATCTCTCAGAAAGGATGCCTGATATGGTACTGGAGCAGAATGATGTAGTGGGAACTGTATAAAGAGAGGCAGCAGCAGGTAGCAAATTAAGGATGAGGAGTCATGAAGCCAAGCATGGCATGAGAGCGTTGAGTGCAGACAGAGTCAAACTCTGCTGAGGTCAATAAAATATGATGGCTAAACAAGACAAAAGCTGAGGCGGCTGCCATCCACAAAGGTTCTATCTTCCACTGAATAATCTTGTCTAGTAAGGGGATGTGTTAGAACTTTAGTTGTTCACATTATCCACCCTATATATTATTTAATAAATTCAAAGATAGGTTTTCACAATTTATTATTTTGGCGATGGTTTCTGACCAAAGTATTAGTCATATATATTTAATTTGAAAAATCCAATGGTATTTCAACTAATATTTTTGTTGGGATCATCCCAGCCTTACTGAGTAAGTGATTCAAAGAGGGCTTAACAGCCAATAGTCAAATCACTATGAGGAATCATTCTGATTAGACAGGCAGGGAGCTGTTAAAACTACCCAGGCATTTTTAACGCTTGTTTCAATGGTATAAGCATCAGCAGGCAACACAACCCTAATCAATTGGTGTCCAGCACCTGAAACTAATATATTGGTTGCCTAACAATGAGGATTACTCTATTTAAGAAAAATCAAGGCAAAGAAACACGCTAATATTCAGAAGCTAAAACACAAGGGTTAAAACCATCTTGGAACAATTAATTAATCTTCGGTGGGCAGCTAAAAAAGCTGTGTGCTAAGTGTACTATAAACCTCCCAATATTTTCCCAATGAAGACATATATTAATTTAATTATAACTTAGCTTTTACACATTGTTGTATAGCTTAAACTTAGGATAAGAATTGGATGATTGGATATTCTTAGGTTGTTGTTATCAGATCTCCGCTTGGCTCTGCGTGAAAATAATAGGTAGTGATCCCTACCATTCAATGATATCTTTAAAGAGGAAAAAAATGTTTAGCGTTTGACCCTTTAATCAACGTGGCTTTAGAGGAAATCAAATCTATACTATTTCATCATACTATTATTGCCTCAGCTTATTTATTTCATATAATCAACGCAATTGATCAAGAATATGTGCAGTTAAATAAAGGGAGCAAAATTGAGTTACAATCTAAGAAAACCTTGCTTTTAACAGATGTCAGCTACTATTGCCAATTATATAAAGGATTTTTCTGGAATTGCCTAAACACTTTTCACCTACTGCAGGATATAAAAAAAGATTCATGAGGAATGAGGAGGCTCAAGATGAGCTCAGAAGATATCTGATAGCTAGTTATGCTCTGAGTACCTTTATGGAATATGCAGTTATAATTTATATAAATGCCTTGCTAACGGCGATTAGAACTGTTTTAAGTCAAATGAAAGATAATGGGGAAGATCATCTGGTGGTTTGTGTGACTTTTAAATTGATGCTACCAAAAAGGAACTGCACCGTTATAGAACATGCATGCCTTGCAGTAATATAAGCCTCCAAACAATTCAAAGTGCACATTTATGAGACATATTCCAAGTTTGTGACTGAACAGTTTTTCTCAACTGGTTGAATAATAATAAGAACCATAGGGGCGACTGGATCAATGGGCTAACAGGCTGTAAGCCTGAAATTTTGATATTATACATCAAACATAAGCATCCCATCAGAAGGCTGGTGGATTATCAAAAATAACTGCCATTTATGTCACATACCAGTAAGCAGATGAAATATTCTAATTAATGATCAAAGAAAATAATGGGGGATGAGCCCAGGAGATTAAAAGCATGTTGAAGAAGCAATAAAAATGAAATGAACGATGACAATTGTATAATCTGATTTATGGGAATTGGTACATATTTTAAAGATGTAAGAACGCTCAAAACTAAAACAAATCACGCACAAAGTCATAGGGCATGGTGGCCTTAGAAAACAATGGACCATAAACGCCAAAATTGCTAATGAAATTTGAGCAGTTATGATGTCAAGGAATATAAAGCTCATTGCATGGAATTTTAACTCCACAAGGCCCACAAGAATGTGATGGAATCTGTCTAGAAACCCTGGGTTCGCTTGGCGTACAGTTTCAATAGAGGTGATGGCACCCTCAAATGATAATAATGGGGGAAAAAGTATACTATAGTTGCAATAGGACATCTGTACAGCTGGGTTGAGGCTAAGGCTTTTGTAGAATAGATTCAACAAACACTGAACGTCTCAAACTGGACCATGTAGTGTAATAGCATGGATGCCTGCAAGTATTACTCAAGATAATGGAAATAACTTCGCGTCCTCCATGATCACAAGATTGAACAAATTAACGGGGATCTAAGTATTGTTATCCATTCCATACCATCCAGAAATTAATAGAATGGTTGAAGAGTCAATAGAACTCTGTCATGACGCTTAGAATTTTTGTAGTAGGAAAAACCTCTTCTTATAGATCTAACCTGAATTCAGTTACCTTCATGTACAATATTTTTTAACATAAAAAGGCAAGTAAAACGCTGTTCAACTCCTATATGGATGAATAGATCACTATCAATATTTTTTGTTTATCAGTGGAATAAACTTCAAAGATGAGCCAGATCATCACTTAATGACTGGCAAACATCATGACTAATTTTCAATCACAGGAATTCAACATGATATTAAAGAGAATAATTAAAGAAAAGAAACAGTATGATCAAATTTTAGCAAGCGCTTAAAGAGTTCCATTTGTCAAATAGGGTATCTTACTGTGATACCCAATAATTTAGAAAGAAGAAACACTTTGGACGCCTTATGGTCAACTCTGTTTAAGATTACTTCCAGGATGGTGATAAATGCATATATGGTATAAAATCATCAATGGTCATAAAGTGAAACAGGCTCATACCAGAGAGTCAAGTATTGAATCTATATATATTATATAAAAATAATAAACATCGAAAAATATCTATATAGAGAAAAAAATAAATAATTATTACTTTTATTGTAAAGAGATTATCCTTGGGAAAAAAGAAAAAAATGCATATTATATACAATATCAATATATACCTTTGTCATGATAAAAGGATAAAGTGGTGTTCCTATCTTCCTTGGTCCTGTGAGGAAAAGGGGGAAGAACTACAATGAATGTAGTGAAGAAGAAGCGAGAATGCTTGGCAGGATTAGCTTGTGTTGAAGCTAGGTCCACTATGAAGAGGCGTGAGGAAGAAGAGCATGAATATCCACTCTGATCAAAAAGGAGAGCCTAGCTTGGAGGAGTGTAAGAGTTTGGGAATTAATTGGTGAGACTGACCAAGAATATCTTTGTATGGAGTGGAGTAGTAGCTTGGCCTAAGGAGTAAGGGGTTCCAGACCATATTATTGGTGAGATTAACCAAACTAGTCCTGATGTGGTTTTGAGCTGTGGAACTGCGCTTAAAGGAGGCTTTAGTGAGAATTAGACAATGAGTAAATATGATAAGAAGAAGGGACATGAATAGATGCATCAAGAAAGGAAAAAGGATGACTATGGGAAATTGATTTTAGATTATAATGGCTGATCCAGACCCTATAATGAAGCGGCGTCAGCCTCCTTGAATATATCTTTGGTGGGTAATCTGGTCAAGCGAGATGATATGTTATATTTCAGTATGCGCACATAATACAGCTTAATCAATTATCTTATTTGACTATCCGTTGGGGGTGATTAACTATAAACTTTATCTGGATGTGAAAGTTATCATCTCGTGTGATTACTATTGTTTGTTGTTATTCCTTATATAATGTTAATTAATCAGGAATTAATCCTGCTGGAATAAAGATGTTCTGACGGGGAAAAATTCTGACAATATTTTATAAGTGGTTCAACTATTATTTTTTTATCAGTAAATTTGTAACCTTTAATTAATCAATCCTAGTTTTATTCTTATTGATAAGGGTTCGTTGGTAGTTACTAGGCGTTGACAACACTTTAGTTGGCGGCAACCTGTGTTTTAACCTATCAGGAAATGCACCTTTTAATGGATAAAAGTCTATATTACCTAAGCAGGTTGCTAGCTTAATAAGGATAATTCTCTGCAGTTGAGTGAAGATGTTAGGAATCGTAATTCTAAGCCTCAACCCAAGAGGGGTCATGCTTTAATTAAAGGTGGGAGCCAACTAGATGGAAAGGATACCCATCGTTCTTTGGATGACTCCTGTGGGCTAAGGTATTGGCAATGGCTGCCTTTCCTACTGGGGGCAACATAAGAGTTGGGCTTAATATCCCCCATATAAATCCCTTGTTTTTTTATAATGAAGTAGTAATACAATTTTCACTTAGAATAACACTTAGATAGTATTGCAGTTTATATTATGTGTTTTTGTATTTAAAGTGAAAACAAAAGTTTTCTATTATCTACTTGTCATTTGCCAAATCTTGTTAATAGAACCAAATTATAGAATTTTACTTGTCCAAGTGTTTCTCAGCTAATTAGGGAAGAAGATATGAAGGGAAAGAGTCCCTCGTTTTCTAAAAGTACATTCATGTATCAGAAAGAATAGCGTTACCCCTTTTTAGCCTAGAACATAATCAACTTCGTTGTAAAGAGCTCAATTATGACAACAGTCTTCATAATTGTTAACCAATTCATTTATTTTATCAGCAATCTATTTAATGCGCGCATATAAACCTGTGAAGTAAACCTGAAAAGGGTTTCATACGTTTTTTCCTAACATTTAAATCAAAATAACAGAATAAAAAACACTTAAATTATCACTGTGAAAATTAGATAGGAGGCAACAGGTAGCTGCTGTTAAGCTATAAAAGCCCTACCTCTTTTATATCTAATGGAATAACTTCTACTCTATCTTATCTTCTTACCTAAGCTGTAACAACATTAGCTTTATTTTACTTAATTTATAAAGGTTCCCCAATGCTCAGGCATTCCTGGATGGTTATGTTTGCTATAGCAGTCTGTCAAGCCACATATACACCTTCCTGATGCATGAAACCTTTGTGTGAATAATAATGTAACTCAGGCTCTTAATTTGTGCAGACTGCTAGCGGGTGAAAAACTGGATGAGAACCACCCCAGATGGACTTGGGATCAGTTAAGACAGATGCTGAGCTTCCCAGGCTGATATGACTAGACGTGTAATAAAGCAAAATGTCAATATGACTAGATGGTTGTTGGAGTAAACAAGTTGGAATGTCTAGATGTGTGTTGGTGAGCTCAAGTGAACTGACTAGTTGGGTGTTGTAGCATCCAGTTTAAGATGGTTATTTGAGTTGAAGGTTCCAGATTTAGGCGCTAACGATGTCGTTGGTCTTTATGTGATGAGATTACTCATGAGGAAGCCCATATTTGTGAGGTTGCACTTCTCACAAACTTTCAGCAAGTAAAGTGAGCCTGCTAGTAAAGATGTGCATAGGGATGGCTATCTTCATATTGTTTAACTGGTATATCAGTTATTTTGGGAACCTTTGCAAAATGTAATTTTTGAAACAATTGCGCTCATGGTTGGTATGTCAGATGGTGATTACACTGAGCAGGTAGAAACCTTAATTCATATCATACTTTCACATATTGAATTTATGAAATGCCAAGTCTTGGTAGAAGACTTAGGTTATTAGAACAATGAATTTAATGACTTAAAAAATTTAATTAAGGAATTTAACATCAATTAGATCATATTAAGAAAATTATACAATTGTAAATTAAAGAACTGAGGCCACGTGAAATGGTAAAACAATATCAATCATCAAATTATAGAACTGAACAAAAGGTCAATGCAAATGTGAATAGAACAAATTTGATAGTACTAATGCCTTTGAATATTATGAAATAAAGTTCTAGATCAAGAAAGAAGTCCGTTTATGACTATGTCAGCAAGTGCCTATTAATATGATTGCATTGTCTCATCTAGTTACTTTAATTTATGGTGCTGTGCCTCTGCATTTAGATTCACCAGATTAAGTCATCCAATAATATTTGTAATAAACATGAAAGAGAAAATGGCAATGAAAAGCATTTGAGACTTCCTATATTTGAAAAAATTAGAAGCATGTCCAACTTTTTCAAGTGGTCAAAAATTGCTTTACACGGGCTAGTGACCATAATAAGGCTTCTACTATCATTATTTGTTTGTATTTATGGAGCATTGAATTTACCTTGCTACATTTGGACAACAACCTGCTTACCTTGAGGGTAAAAAGCTAATCTTCACAAATGTAGAGCCTTACATAAATGGCAACTTGAGCATCTGGCTACGTGAATATTGGCTTTAAAACTTATGAAACAATTGCCATATAGTAGATAGATTTTACTAAGAATCTCAGGTTTTTAGGAGCTAAAAAATGATTGATTTTTATGCTCTAATTGCATTGCAACATGCAAAGTAACCATAACAAAACTTGATGAATAACCATATTATTAGCATTCGTTCAAAATCATAACTCTAGTTAGTTAAAAACTTATGACAATGTTTATAAACTTTTTTATTACCTAACACTGGAACCACTCCTTGGAGTAGGATTTGGGGAAATCAATAAAAATAACTAAAAGTACTTCCAAGATTTATTTAAAAAATGAGACTTCTAAAGTTAAAAATGGAACGCGCTAAAAAGGTTTAACTTAGATGCTACAAATAATATGAAAGGACACTAGGCTCTAAAATTTTATCAACGGAATATTAAAGTAATGCCTTCAATTAATATTCAGAAGTAGGGAAGGATTATGTACAATAAATGCTGTATGTTCTATTGGGTCAGAAGTAACAATCCAACTAGATGAAAATGAGACATAGGCAACTTGGCCTCGTTATTTAATACACTACCAAAATAACCACTCATCATGTTCATCATATAGTTACAAATGATGTTCATGCAGTGAATCAATCAAAGTTGATGACATATGATCCTGGACGAAACAAGGTAGTTGCTGAACCAAATATACATCAAATTATCAAAAACACACTGGCAGAAGACAAAGTCAAACCAGTGTAAAATAAGTTTAAGGTGTGTTAACATAAAAAAATGATCATAGGTACCAAAAATATGAGCATAAGGAACAATTTATAGTACTCTTGATCTGATTAGGATCACTTTATATATCTAATGACTAAATACTGCAACCTATAGAAATATATGAAAATTAAATAGCTTAAAAGTTATAAAGTGAAAGAAAATAATAATGAAAAGATAATTTATATATAAAGTGATCAAATTATAATAGGAAAGTAGAAAAAGAAATTATATTTATCACTATATGATGTTTGAGCCGTGAGTGTTTCATTTTTGTGTCAAATTTTTTTTTCTTAGTGTAGGGAGGCGAGCTATTTTGGGCCAAGTTAGTGGATGAATCTATATGGAGAAAGAAGGTTAATTCTTTAATTTATAACTTAGTCAAGGTGGGGGAAGTGTTGAATAAGTAAATGAATATATTGTGAGAATATTAATTTTTGCATTGAACAGGAACTTAAGGCTTTGCGTCTAAGTTAATAAGTTCTAATATCTAAGGTTAGTGTCTTAAAAATTTATAAATTATTATAGCTGCAAAAAACTGAGGAGCTGTGATTTTGAAAAAGACCATTAATTCTTAATTTAAAGGCACATTGATGAGAAACTTTGGGTTAAGTTGAAATTAGAGTTCTATGTCAATTTATTTACAATTAAATTATTTTCTAATTATTAATATGATCTGCTTGTGCGCCTCATTATCATATCCAGAAAGTTAGGTGGCTTAAAAGTTTTGAGACAGTGCTGTCATAGAGATACTTCTTTACATCACCAAGAATTTATCCATAGAAATGACTTTGGGTGTATGATAGAAAAAGCCAGATGTGAAGAAGAATCTCCGGTGGGACCTCTGAAGCAGAGAAAAACCCAGAAATTTTGGCCTTGAGCCCCTGTTAAAGTGGTGAAAAAAGAAGAGGAGTTAAGGGCGAAGATGCAGTTAGCATCAGAAGTAATCTTTTAAACCATTAGATTCAGCATAAGAAGAACAGAAAATTTGCTTTTAAGAAAAATAGCTCAATACTTTTAATAATTTTCTTTCTATTACGTCTAAGAACTTTTGCTAAATTATCATAGGGAGATTATATATGGGAGATAATAAATTAAGTAGTAGAAGAATACAGCCTCCAGTCTTGATTTTAGGAAATTTATATTTAGAGAACCATTTATGTTGGTTTAATGTGTCCATAGAATAAGTAACTAAAAATTCATTATTTACTATAAACAAAGAACCAGCTATAAGAAGCTGCAAGCTCTTCACCAGCTTTTTTACTCAACTAAACTATTTTTTCTCAGCATGGATACCAAAAACTTTAATTTTGGATAATGGACTTAAGTCCACCTCACAGGTAGAGAAAATAATTATTTTACTAATAAAGGGTTTACCACTCTGCATAACCCTTGAATCAATTGGGCGGTTGAACGTGCTAATGGGAATAATTTTTCATGTAAGATGGCTGCCTTCCTTCCTATGCGGTAAAGCTACTATCTTCTAAACGCATTACTTGCTTACCATATAAGTCACTATTGACTAATTAAGATGTCTTCTTTTGAAGCTTCAAATGTGTTCTCATTGGCTGTCAAGTAGTGTGCACCCTCTGCTGGATTACTCAGTGCTAGAAAACTCTGAGCCAATGATGAGGGCCTTAGTGGATAATTTATCCAGCTTCTATATCATTCTACTTAAAGATTATCACCACTACAGCCAAGGAGACTCCACATTCTAATTATAGCTGAAACTTCTTGTCAACGTTTTAGTTAGAGGACTGGTCAGTTTCATTCACCATCGACCTATAGGCTGAAAGAAGAAAATTGCCTTCGTTTGGTCAAGGTCCTAACGCGTCATACATAAGGTGACTTTTAGTACTACATCACCATTGTTCCTCAAGGGACAGTGGTTAATTAATTTCATGGCCAATTTTCAATCGCATATGTTCCCCTCTGACAGGACCTTAAAGGTGCATTGCCAGGATTCAACTAATTGATGTTTAAAGATTCCTGTTCACAAAAACCTTGATAAGCCAAATTTAGAACCCACTTATCTAGAACTTGCGATTGAGGCAGTTAAAAGGAATTAATCAATAATCAACATGTGCATGGGAACTAAGGAAATGCCTTTTAGATTACCCCAACATCTTCCTGAATTATGAAAGGTATGACTCTTATCAATGTGGTCATGAGGACATTGTTGATGGAAAAAAGTGATTTTAGCTAGGCAGTCAATATGGAATGACTTAAAGGATCCTGATATAAGTAGCCATTGAGGTTTCTTAGGCATTTTGTTGCCATTCACCCTATAGATATTGAATTATCTTAGTACTATAAATTAGTCTATCTACCACTAATTTACATCTTCATTGACCGCTCGCTAGTTTTACAGCTTTGAGCCACATTTAGAGCCTTGGCTTACAGTTCAGGAGATGATAAGCCAACAGTTTGCATAACAAACCTCCCTTAGAAAAAAAACTTCAGAAACTGTCCCTCAACCAGCTATAAGTGTCCTCTAAAATAATGTCAACTACAATAAGTAATACTTAAAGGGGAAATACACCCCTGTTATGGAAAACATTCAGACCTTAAATTTTTATTCAAAGGTGCTATGGAGCTAGCTACTGGAAGACAGAAAGTTCAACATATATAGACTTGCTTTGATAATAGTACTGGAAAAATAATGATTTCTTATTCCAAAGAATGTACTTCCTTAAATCAATTGAAGGCGTCCCTTAGTAAGAAATCAGTAGTAACTAGATCCTGAAAATATAAGAAAGCCTTCATGCTCATAAATATAACAAAAAAGTTTTTTATTTAAGCTTCACTACTCGTTTCTACTATAAAAGTTTGGCTTTGACCTCCTGTGAATTAGTTACCTTAGATAATGAGATAGCCGTTGTGGTATCTGCTTTTAATATAATTGATACCTTATGCTCTACTTATAAGTATTCAAGAAAGTTCAAATCAGCATCTATATAAGCTGCTATCTGGAGAAACTTAAGCTGGAGATTCATCATTCCTCATTTATTAAAGGTTCACATCCTCTTTTTTTTAGTACTAGATGGTCCCAAAAAGGTTCACATCCTCTATTTATCCCAGTGATAACTTCAAAGCCTCAATCTTTCTAGAACCCTGCTCCTAATGTGGGCTCATTAATCAAAAAGAAAGCGCTTGTTAGTTGAAGAAATTAGTTGAGGCACAAAATGGTGTGACATCTAAAGGCGCGAGGCTCACTATGATGATAAATCTACGGTATAACACATTAAATTAAAAACCTTAAATCCTAAGTACTTCATTATATCTGCTCATGATTGACTGACATATATAAACTTTTAACTGGAAATAGAGACCTCAATTAATCCTAATATGCTTCAGAAAAGGACCAGAACCCCACATTGAGCTTATCATATCTAATTCTATCTTACAATACCTTACTTTGGCTCCAGTGTCATTTGTGTATAGGTAGTTGTACACAATGTCAAGGTCCTAGCTACTGTTGTCGACAGTTTCCCTGTAAACTTTATCTTCTCACACATTATTAAGTGGATCAATATCGCTCCAAAGCTTAATCACACTTTAGAAAATGAAACTATTGGACCCTCCTACACTAAATTCTTTAAGCATAATTGATATCTCCCATCTAATTCAAGTCCTTAATGGTGTCCATCACAGAGATTGTCCTGGAAAAAGTAACTTTGACAAACTCATAGTTAATCTTTTCCTACTCAAGTTTAATGACATGATTGGCGTCAAAGATCTATATTTTTCCATACTTGGTTGCATTCATCTTATCATTCAAATATCTCAAAGGAGAAGAGGATTAGAAATCATAAAGCTGTTTATTGAAGCATCCCAAAACCATAGAGAAGCTCAAATACAAACTTTTGGTGTCAAAAGTTAAGTTAAATACATACATTTTTATTGACCAAGAAGGATTCTTATTTTGCCTAATGAAAAGGACGTCATATCAACTAAAAACTCAGATACTGGTGAATATGGTAAAACAAGTCTTTAAAATATGCTCATCTATTAGAATCCTATATAGAAACTAATCTTTTTATATAAAACCTCTTGATTGTCTGGGAATACTTGATTTTATGTATTATGGACACATTACTTTCTTTATAGCTAATATTCCAATCAACCCCAGACTGTGACTCAAAAAACCTTTTCCTATTTCTGTAAACTACCAATTGACAATGCTGGCTCCATCTCTTGTCATGGATCCCTGACTGGCTTTTAAAAAATTTTATTTAACCAAGGTAAGCCGACTAAGGGACAGACATTACCAAATATATGTGAAACTAAGAGAATAACTAACAAATATAAAAACTGGGCACCCCAGGGTACTCAAGTTAACCCTGTCGCCAGCGGGACTGCCAGGTATGGGGGGTTGGTGCACTACTCTGAGGGTGTTTCCCCTGCTATGGAGCAGGTGGTAAGGAAAGGGTCTGTGTGGAGGAACCAGAGTGGGAACCATGATTCTATGAGCGCTTTTTGTCTTGGTCTCATATATCCATAGAGCCAGGCTTGGTAGCAAACTAGTAAGTGAACATGGAATCTGTTAATAATCCCATGAATGGTTGGGACCGTGCCCTTGAACGCATCTAATGAAATTGTGTGTATTGTTCACATTACAATGTGCATTATTATGGAGCGGAGGGTAGACGGGATTGTTGACTTGATCTGGAGCGCGAAGATACTTTTTGATATCGAGAATTCCTGTTCGTTTTGAATCTTGAGCAGGCGTGAGACTTCCTGCCATATAGCTTTAGTTGGGGGGCAAGTTTCTATGCGATGATGTAGGGATCCCTCCCCTCCACATACTGCACATGTTTTGTGGAGGGAGTTGGAGCGGTCCGTCGTCCTATAGGTCCTTCTCAAACAGCGCCAGACGTTTGCTCTTATCCTTGGCTGTAGAAGTGGGTGGTGTGTCATTTTCCACATTGCTTTCTCTGTGGTTAAATCATAGGGAATGTCCAGCATATCTAGGTATTCTATCCTAGCTATGCTTGGGGTTGTTGCGAGCATATCCCTCTGAGGGGTGGTTTTCTGGGTTTCTTAATTTTTATTGGGGGCTGGGTCGTCCCCTTCCCTGTATAGTACCCATGTTCTCTATGGTCCATCCCATACGGTGGATAGTTCAGAGGATATGTTTCAAATGAGGGGAGGTTCCATGCGGACCTGTTGCAGTAGGGTGCTTGGCAGGGTATGAAAGTAGTCTGGGTGGACTATGTGGGTTGGGTAATTTGAGTGCCTGTGCAAAGTTAGTCCTAACTGATCTGGACCAATGTTGTTGCGGGAGGTCTGGAGCAAGGATTTCCTTTATCCAGGTACCTAGGATGTGATTTGCATGGCTCTCAAAATCTATTAGTCCCATGCCTCCGCTTGAGCGTGGGCCAAATAGTGTTTCCATTCGTATAGGAGGGTGAGAGCCAGGCCACAGCCAGCCCTGGATAAGCGCGCGAATTGAGGTTATAAAGGTAGGTGAGAAGGCTATCGCATGGGCCTGGTACCACAGTATTGGGAGGATGAGCGAGTTAGCAACTGTAACTCGTCCTGTTAGTCCTGGGGTTCTCCCCTTGAGGGAGGCTACGCGTTTGGATACCCGTTGTAACAGGTTACTTTCCATTGTCTCATTAGCATATCCCCCTGATTCTATCCAGATTCCAAGGTGGCAGACAGGAGTGGTGGTGGGAGGTGTTGCAAGGGGTAAAATTATTGGGTTTTTTCTTCGAGTGTTGGTGTGAGGTTCTGATGTTGTGGCCCAATTGTTTGTGTATTTGCCTAAGAGGATGATTTCTGTCTTCCTTTTGTTGAGCGATGCATTGCTCACCTTGGAGTATTCCTCTAGAGTGTGTTCCAGCAGTCGGGCATTTTCATTGTTTGCTATACCTGCTACGCAGTCATCTGCAAAGGGACTGGCTTTTAAAAATTGATAAATCCATAATCTCTATGGAGTAAAGGAAAAGTTTAGTAATTCTCTTACTCTATAAGAAACAACAATTGGTTAATTACCTAATTGAGTAATAATCTAAATATTCTAAACTATCTCAACTTCTTTGGAATGACGAAGGGGTTCCAACACAAGGTGCAGACTGGTGATACCTACAACTTGGGCCAGCCCATACCAGAAATCTATAGGTGAAGAAGCCCAAGTGACTAAGGAGTTAAAACTACAATTGGAGGCTGAAATGCTGAGGTCTTCTCAGATACATAGCTTCTCTGACTATTGGTCTGGAAATAATATTGAGACCATTGAGTAGTGATGGATTACAGGTGACTGAAAGAAATGACTAGAGGGACAGTTATACACTACCTTGTATGATTGACTCTCCCTGACTTCTGACTAGATTCCATTTTTTTCGCCATGGATTCTTTCAGAAAAAAAGAGGATAAAATTTGCTCCTGAAGACAGAAAAAAATGCGCATTAATTTTAACTGACGGGTTATTTGAGCTGACCTGTATGCCATGGGGGTTATGTAATGCCACTGCAACCTTCCAACGTGTAATGGGCGGAATGATTGGAAATTCAAAAACATTTTTAGTCAAATTATAGTAAGTTAATGTTCCTCCTGTACCTTCAGTGAACTAATCACCACCTACAAGAATACTTCATTAAGATGAACGCAGCACCTTTGAGCTAATTCCCGCTAATTGTAAACTCCATGAGGAAATGAGATCTTTGGGCCACTAGGGTACTCATGAAGGAAACTTCCCATTTCCTGATAAGGTATTGTCAATATAGGATGCCCAGCTGAACATAATGCACGATATACAATGCTTTTTTAGGAATGGTCATTCAGTATTAACAGTTTATCCTCACTTTGCTGAAATTTCCAAACCATTAGTATTAGCTTTTTTATTACTAATGGTGCCAACCTAAGATGGGGTCCTCCATGCACTTTAATTATGTTGTTCTTAACAAAGGAATATTAGATAGAATAAAAAATTCCTAGCATTTGCTATGGCGTTAGCTTAAGCATCCATTATAGAAGGGGAAGAGGGTTAGGGGCATTTTAATCAAGCGGTGTCTTCATATAGCAGGCGAAGGCAGACAAAAGGAAGGTTTGAGCATCAGCAGCATGCGGCAGAAGGAGAAAGAGGCGGGAGTGTTGGAATTTTGATATGCAATATCACCCAGCTGCTCAGATTATGCTAGTTGCTTATTCATTAGGGGTTCATCCCACTAGTGGATATGGTAGTTATTATTTTTGGATAATCATATTGTTCAGGAGAATTATACTAATAACTATTAGGTAATTTGCCGTGCTTAATTCATCAATTATATATGGCGGATTGCTTGATTCTTATCTAGGATGATACCCCAACAATAAATGAGTAATTAGGTTGTTGTTTTATTTTGATAACTTAAATCTCAATTAGAAGTCGATCAGGGTTAGTTGCTGATTGATGGGAAGGGTTTGTGAGGTTTTGAAGTGCTGATAACGCATTTAAAACAACTTCTTGCTTAATTAATTAATTGAGGAAGCATTTAATGGTAACCTGGATAAAGTTGCAGGAACTAGAAGTTAATGAAACCTGACTAGCTTGGTGAGGGAAACCTTTTAGAGTGTGCCAAAGGAAGGCTAATCAAACAGCAACGTCCACCATCTCCTCGAGTAAGGTGCTAATAAAGGGTTGGTGTCAAATTCCCTAAAAATCCCCTCGTTTCCCCCAAAAAAAAATGATAGCTTTAGTAATTACACTTGTTGTTTAGACTTTTATGCATTGGTTGTATAGGTGGCTCCTAGAATAAGAGTGTAAGGATAAAATATCCTTTGTCTAAAGTAGTTGCCTATCAAGATCTCTGGTAGATCTGTGAGAGAAAAATGGGGTTGAATTTCCTACTAGAGAAAGAAGAGAGGAGGGAAGAGTTCCCTGCTATTTGTGATACCTACAAAGAGAAGAAGGGCCTGCACCAGCTTAGCGGTGGTTTTTCTAATCAACGTGATTTAAGAAAACTCAACTCAATTAATAGTCTTCATACAATTACTATCCAGAGTTGAGTAATAATAGTAATCAACGCAACTATCAAACAATTGTGTAGTAGAAATGGAACACAAGACGAGCTCCAGTAGGTTACAGTTGGTGCTAATTGTTAAGAGTAAATGATCACAAGCTCTATATTTTACATTGGTCTCACTACAGGGAGTAAATTGAGCTTAATAAAAAATAATAATAAAAAATTTATAAAAAGAAGTCAGATTCAATATAAAGAGTTATCAGTATGAGTGAACTTGAGAAACTCTGGATTGAGTTATAGACCATCAATCAAAACGTGTTAAGATTGGCTGCACAGGCTAATCTTAATGCATTGGAGAAATGGGTAACAAAAGCTGAGGAAGAGGTTGAGCAAGTCGGAATAGGCAATAATGTCCTCTTTTGGAAAGTGTCCACCTGGAAGCGAAGGAGGGAGAAAAATCAAGGACATTTTATACTTAAATATATAATAGGAAGCAGATAGTGAACTTTTAAACCAGGTTTGAGAAGACATGTCACACATGCGGAAGCGTATCAAGAAATTAAAGAATCACCGATGGATTGCACTCATGAGAAGGCAGCTGAAGTCAACAATATTACGTCTAAATTTTCAGTTGGTAAGGTACCCACATTAAGATAGGTGACTAGTAATTTTCTGTTATGTCAGAGATTACTCCTGAGGCACACCAATCTTTCAGGTTGTCAGCCAGGGTATTTCAGCCTCTAGAGAGGCCAAAGAGTTTCAAGTTATGCTGAAATTGCCCACATTTCACCGAGAAAATCTCACCAGTGTTTTTCTTCTTTTTGGTATGATAATTGCTGGGTATGCAGCCACCAAAAAACGGTAATTGTTATGAATTGCCTCACCCTGATTTCCATAATAATGTATTGCACTAACTGAATGGGGATAATTGGTTGTACTCTGAAGCAAAAGGAAACGATTATGTTGGAGTTCAGAGCCCTACTAGATTGGCCAACTGAAACCAGGAGTTTATGAGTATAAAACTTAGAAAGGAGGAAACTCTGTCTGCATTTGCTACTTATTTTCACTAATAAGTTATAAATACTGGCTGGGACGAAAGTGTTTCCAGATTTTGATACATGGATTGAACTGCAATTGACACTTCAGCCCTTTTGAAACTTACATTGTATGATGGCATTAGCGCTGGTACAACATATACCCCACTACTTCATGTTCAGCTTTATGTAATAGAATTCTCCAAATAAGTTTGCCCTCTTTTCGTTTCAAAGAGGCAACTTTTTCACAAAGGTCGTTATCCACATTAGAAACTTGTTTTATCACTTTCTTCCACTTTAATTATGAGATCCTTCACGGTATTGACGTCAGCTTAAGATGCCAAGATAAGCACTTTTATTGATGATCTCCATCATTTCCCAGAGCTTTCAAAGTTCATTCTTAAAAAATTATGGATTTATTTGCTTTTGACAACTCAAATACCCCACGTAGTGAGCAACAATTGTTAAAATTAGAGAGAATGACTCTTTGAAGATTGTAGCTCGCTTTTGCTTCCCTATTTAACATCACAGATTTTTGATAAATTGTGTTGATTAAATTTACTAAAAAAACTGAGCAATAATAGTATGATGATTTTTATATAAGTTAAGTGCTTTTAGAGCCACGTTGAGTATAAGGTCAAATGCTAAACAGATTTTCTTCCTCTTGAAGATATCTTTGAAGTGGTAGGGAACTCTTCCCTATTCTCTTCATGCGGAGCCAGGCAGAGATCTGATAACAAACTTAATAACCAAATGATATCCAATCCTTGCCTTATTACCCCAAGAGTAAAATATACAATCAATGCATAAACAAGTAAGTTTTTAAAATTAGGAACTGCATTTATCAGTAAATTAGTAGGGTTTTATAGTACAACTGGTGTAATGCTTTTCAGATGCCCACTGTTGATTAAATAATCATTGTTCAGAAGGTTTTGACCCTTGAAATTAGCTTCTAATACTGACGGGTTTCTTTGTCTTGATTATTCTCTAATAGCCTTATCCTCGAGGTTTGCAATTATTTATTAATGTCAGGATCTGAACACAAATTTATTAGATCCGTGTTGAAAGATGACGCCTACTATGACTAAAACAAGCGTTAAAAACGCAAAGGTAGTTTTTGACAAACTTTTTAATATGATAAGAATAATTCATCATAGTAATCTGACTATTGCGTGTTAATCCCTCATTGAATCACCTAATTGATATTGTCAGGGATGATCCCCAACGAAATACTTGAGATAATCATTAAAACCCATCCATTAATTATATAAGATTAATAATTTAGTAAGCAATAATCACCAGATATTAGATTGTAATCCCAATCTACAAAATACTTACCATGTCATTGCAATGGCTAATCTTATCAACTTAAATTCCAGAGAGAATTCTCCCTATTATTGAGGCCTGTAGTGTGCATCACATCAACGTATTGGGCGCGTAGAAATTCAGCAAAGGTAGTAAGGTCAGGCACACTAGTGAAGGATTTAATGCGTTGGTCAGTTTGTGGCTAGCTGGGGTCATAAAGAAAAGATTGCTCCACATCAATGCATGTGTGGCCATCTGTAAATACCAGTTCTTGAAAATTAAATTTGGCGTTCTCATGGGAAATATAAAGGGAAGTTAGGTATAGAAGGCCCTCAAAAATTGGTTCAATCACCATATAGAGGGCTTGGAAGAGGAGGGAAATAGTAGGGGAGTGGCTGGATTGACAGCATTATGATGTATACCTTTTTAAGCTGGGAACCCATGGTAGAATAGAAACGACAGAGAATAGTCAAATTGGGGGGTTGTGTGAAGAAATCTGAGCAATAAAAGTTAGGTTTAATTCCATATAGCCTGTCTGCATTGTCAATAAATAAAGAACCTCAGAAGGGTTTGACATTCTTGTGCTGGGCCAGTGACTTGAGTAGGTGGGAGAAAGCTTTTGATAGGCCATACACAGTGACCATGGCAATTCCAAAGGCGCATGAGCAGCCATCTGCTGAGAGATAATTTAGTTGTTTGATACTTGGTTGAGCAGAGCGGTAGGAGCAGCGTTATCAGCATAAGAGGTTGGGAGAGAATTGATCCCAAGTAAAAAGTCAATGAAAATAAGTAGAGGAGCTTAGCCAGAGGGACGAGCACAAAATTGCCTTTGGTGGAAAAGCTGGGCACTTGCCTTTAAATTGTTGAAAGCAAAGGGCAAGGGAAAAATGTTGTGGTAAATTTGATTCATGCCTAAATAGGGATTGTCAGGGGTGTATCTGATTGCGGTGTGGGGAGGTTTTGCAAGGTGGGTGTCATGACAAAAAATGGAGATCGTCATGAACACATAGTCCTAGAAAGATGATCAGCGCCATTTGGAACCATGAACTGCAGAAGGGGTTAGCGCCATAGGTAAACAAGCCCTCCATAAGTTTTGGCAGAGGCGTCCAGGTGAGAGGTGGGAAGGCAAACTGGATAACAGGACCACCAGCGTGGCCTCATCCAACAAGTGAGTTAAAATGGCTGGTATTGGTGCTTTATAATAAATTAATGGCAGCTGTGCTGCCGCCATGGTATGGGCTTTATACAGGAAGCCAAGTTTAAATCACCTCTTAAAGGGGAGAATCTTATAAAATCAGTGGGTTTTAAACTGCTGTTGCAATCAAGATGATGGCCGCGCTCACGTAGGGAAAGAGGTTCCCATACTTGACCTGAAGGCCAAAATGTAGATTCTTTAAAGGGAAAACCAGGGGCTTTTGAGCACCGCCTGAGAGCATGAAAAGTAGTTGGCTAGGTCCCAAGGTAGGATGTAGTGACTTGAATTATTCATGGGGCTAGTTGGACCAGACCAGTGGCGCTTTGGCTTTGGACAATAGTACCAGGAAGCTTGGACCACCGCCCCGTGCAGGGGCAGCAGGCATCAATCTATTTGACATAGACTTGAAGCAGCATGGCTGAAAAGGCAGTTGAGAGTAAAGTATCTTCTTGGACTTTTGAGCTAACTGAATAAGTGATTGAAGCAAAAAAAGATTCCGCTAGTATCTAATTTACAGGAATAACTTGTTCCATCAGTAATAATCTCATCAACATGATTCATTTTCCTTGAGTATGCCCTTGAGTCAGTTCTTATATTAGTCCTTAGTTTGGTAAGCCTTACATCTTTTCATGGATGTCAATAATGTAACAGTCAGAGCATGCAGGCGCAGCATAACTTTAAATTAGGTTAATTACATATTGCTTACTCAAGAAGAAATTTGATTGATGCGGAGAGAAATTATAATATTATAGAACATATATGTATGTCTGTGTTATTGAACATCAAGTACTTCCTCACCTTCTTCCAAAGGAAAATTTCACAATCTTACGATTTTATGAATCATAAAAGTGTTTGCAAAAGATTAGGGATCTCTATGTGAGATTAACTCATTTTTCAATAAGTTACTTAATTATGTTTCTCTATTGTTCACAGTGTGAGGGCTATCCATCTGAATGCCGATAGGATATCCCACTTACCTATACTAACATCATATGCTTCCCAAGAGTTTCTGGTTTTTTACTTATCTAGTAACCCATGATGTGGAATGAAGAGACCCTAAAACCTAATAACAACTAATATGTATTACTAAAAAAAACTCCAAATCAATGAAGGGTTGCTTTATAAACGCTAATGACTGCCTGGTACTTTTTGAAAGACCCACAACTAGTCCTTATTATATTGGAGGCTCATACTACCATGAGTCATGGCAATCTATAAAAAACCTACCAGTAGCTTAAGGATCAATTCTACTATATAGCATGACTAACTCCATCCAAGATGGTATTTATATCTGCCATACTTGTAATCTGGGGCAGGAACCTCTCAATTTGAATTGGGACCAATTCCTGCTCCAATAAACAAGGGGCAGAAGCTGGCACCTGTACTCTCATCTCCTAAGGTGATTTAGCCCACGTGGTGGTTGAGAGGTGGGTCACAGGATGCTCCCTAGGGTTGCAGTACCCATCCCCACTTTATCCTCTGCTGAGAATGTGGAAAAGATTTAGAGGGTTTGCCAGAAGGTGGTAAAATTGTGTAAAGCACCACAAATTTCGCTTATATCCTGCCATTGTGTCAAAGCCACACCCATCCCCTCAGGTACTGGGGCGGCCAACCACTTCCCCACCAACTGGATATTTTTTATGTGCTCTGGTTCTGGGCGCTACCTGTCAGCTGCCCAAAACGTCTCTACCAATGCAAATTACATGCCTGATATGAAAAATTAAATTTAAGTACTGAGCCTGAAACGAATTTGGCTAAGAAGTCCAGACCTAAGTTGGTTGCAAAATAGGTCTGTCAACCCAAATTTGTCAGATTGTTGCAATTTATTCCCAATGGCAGTTGTGCATGCAACGTAATTTTTCCCATCAATCTTATAAGCAGTAGTTTCCAACAGGTACTGTTGTCACTCCTTTTTGAAATTTTCACTTTTTTAAAAGTTTTAAAATGAAAATTGATAAAAACCAAAAATCAATCCTAAGTGCTTATTTTAAATAAAGAGTGTGATGATCCTTCGTCTAAGCACCCACTGGCTGGTCTTTATGGCTGGTTTATCCATTTTTAACACGTCATTTTAGACGGCTGGTCTGCGGCGTTCTGCCTTGGGTTTTGGGTGGTAGCTCACCTGGAGTTCCAGGTCAGTTTTATCCTATTATCAGCACGCTCCATGATAATACTCGCACAATTTAAAAATTACATAATACAATTTATCAACAAGTTATTGAGCAAACCTCTCCCTTTGCTAATATCAGTAATACATAATTGGGCCTCCATTATCTGCTATGTATGAACAATGATACATTATCATCACCATCAACCACTTTACAAAATGGACCAAAGCCAAATCAGTTTTTATAGCCACCACTAAAGTCACTGACTCATTCCCAAGAAAGTCTTTACCCAGCATTGTAGCCTAAAAGTTCCCTTGTCAGTTAGTGGCACGAATTTATTGTCCCAGGTGATGAGGGAACTCAATTTACTGGTAAGTGCGTATCAAGCATTTATGACCCCCTATTACACATCTACAAACAGGGCTATAGAGAGAACAAGTGGTACGCTTCTCTCTATACTCCATAAAATTGCACAAACCAATCTTTCCTTGTGGAAAAAAATATCTCCTTGGAGCACTGCTGGCTTACGATGTAATTATCATTGAATTTAGATATCCTTAAATAAGGCTCTATAAAGCGTGACCCCATGTTGTCCACTAGCGTCCATCCCATACTGGAAACTTTTACATCTGACATAGCAGAGCTAGCTATGTTGAGACTGTCAGAGAAAATGTTTAGGCTACATGCTCAGGTGGCCAAGTCCTTAGGACTATATGCATTATGGAAACTGAACAAGCTTCTTCACAAACCCATTATTCCTGAATATCAATTTGTAATATACGTACTCTTCTATCATCACTGACCTTGAATAATAGCTTATAAACTTGATGTTTTATGGTTTGGATTCCATTAAGTAAAATACCTTTGCAGCCCAAAATACTTCATTGCTTCCATCAAAGTGGGGAATGCTGTTGATTGAGCATATAAAAGGGTCCTCCGGAGTTATGTACCCCCTTGGCAAGATTTTCTTGAGAGTATTGTTAGGTGTAACTGAGTTCAAATCAGTTAAAAATGAATTGAGCCTCTAATTATACACCCACAAGTAAAAGTAAACCACCACCCAATAAATCTATTATTTATTCTTTTCATCCAAGAATACAAAGGGTCATCTCAATTCCAAAACTTCTTCATTAAGTAAAAAGAGTCAAATACTTTCACAAATAAAGTTTCCTTAAAATTTTGGGAAAATATAAATAATTAAGGGGCATGAAAATCCTGAATAAAAGCATGTCCCTCCAATGACTTTTAATTGTCACTCATTTAAGTAGGTAAATTAATCTTTATTATATCTTTTCTAGGTTATATTTCAAAGTGTATATTTTCCCTTCTAGATATCCCACTTTGAAAACTGCTGACACTAACATGGATATAATCTGAGGGGGTGGAAGGCGAGTCGGTAGGGCATACAGCTACCAACCTGAAGGTTGCGGGTTCAATTCCCGCCCTTCGCACATCGATTGGGGTGCCAGCCAAAGGAAGCTACTGGCGGTTAGTAGGTATAATAACACGAAAACCCTACCCATGATGTAACCAGAAAAATCCGAGTCCCAATCTGAGGTGAAAAAAACTTTCTATGACAGAGTTGACCCTGCTCAGGTTTCATGTCAATACTTTCTTTCTCTATTTCGGTAATGTCTGTCCCCTGGTCAGCTTGCCTCAAATAAATATAAATATAAATATAAATATAAACATAGATATAATCTGTTTAGCCTTGGGAAGCAGTCAACAAGCTCTGGGAACTAAAAATTACTTCTCAGAGGATTTAGTAAAAATTTTACTATTATCACATAAGCTTCCTAAAAAACCTCAAACCATGATGTGGTTTAAGGCCACTATAATAGTGTGCATTATGATGCTTAGGAGGAGCATGCCGCTCTTATCAATGTTGTCATCCTAGAAGCACTATTTGCATTTTTTCACGCACTTAAACCATGAATTAATTAATAGGTGACCCTTTTTTAATTTACTTACCACTGTGGACCATGAGATCACTGATGTTGTGCTTTATCACAGTTTAAAGCATATATATCCCGTCGTTTCTGTGAACTATAAAATCCCCTTACTATGCCCAAACTAGTAGGTTTGCATTTCCGGTGCATCATTCATCCCCTCCCCAACTGTTGCTGCAATAACAAGAACATATCACATGGCAGCTATTATGACATCACCAGGTTCTTTTTTAAGGATTTAGGTACTGTGACCACCATTAATAGTGGAGCTTCGCCTTTGCCAACTCTACAGTGGTTACGCTGCTTAAAAAGCAGCTCACCCTACTACCACCTCTGGTTAAATCAGTCCAAAAATGCTCATATATGTAAGCTGCAGCAATACCGTAATTTATAAGCAGCTCACCCTACTACCTCTCTGGTTAGATCAGTCCAAAAATGCTCATATATGTAAGCTGCAGCAATACCGCAATTTATACAATGAATCTCAAGTCATGATCTGACCCCTGAAGCCATTTTCTTTTTTAGTATTAGTATGGTTCACCAGGGAGCGGCCATGTGTTTTAGTTGTATAACCAAATGGAAACAATAGATATAAATTTTCATCAGGGCGATGCGGCAGCAAGCTGAAATTGACCATATTGGATGTGGAAGGGGATGGGGGATCTTTGTCCAACGCAATTTGATAGTGTGCCTAAGAAAGGACAGATTATTAAAAGGAGTATTGATGGATTAAGGTAGAAGGTGGGAACATTAAATCCTGATTTGTCAAGTATGTATTGGGGTATAACACCATGACATACTGAGGGATCTGGGTTATAGATGTTTAAGAATTCTAGCACGCAGGTGAAATTTTCACTCCTTTAAGTGGATTGGGGTAGTGGGGATAAAACAACGATGACTTGTTGTTGTGATTTACTTGAAACTCAGAAAATAAGAGTTTCTCAATTTCATCTCTGGACTACTCAGAGAAACACGTTGGTAGAACGGGACAGGGAATAACCTAAACAAGCTGTATCATGGCCTTGTGGTGGGCTTGGAAAAGAGGGTACTAGAAGAGCAACCACCACTTTGACAGCCATGAGGTGGTGGGACTTATATGTTGTAGACTTTACAAAGGCAGAAATGCACTATGGAACAGGATTTAGTGTCAATTTTAAATAATTAGGCCAATCAAAACAGGAGTAATGGCATAGGAAAATTGCATTGTCAGCCCATTCTAGCGTGAATAGGTTGTAATTAGCCATATCTGGGCAAGAAACGGGCATTAATTGGGTAGACTAAGGAGGGGTTGGCCCACAAACCATATAACATAAATTTTAATTATGGCTTCTCTGATATTTTCTCCTAAATTGTTTAAAAAAGGTGAGTAAGCTAGGCGGGCTATAATGATCTGTGCCCGCAGTGATCAAGGGAGGTTGGGAGGATTAAGTATTTTTTGAAAAGTTCTGCTTGGGTGGCGGCAGGGCTCATTTTGGGGGAAAGTAAAGCAGAAGCTTCCATGGTTATAAGTGTGAGTGCTTAAATTTTTGATTTATTGATCTCAAAGACAAAGAGCTGACGGCGCGGTTGTTCTTTAAATTAGCCAGAAAGGATGGCTGGGGCAGAGTGAGGACTTTGTGAGGGAATTGCGTGTGAATGTCACTATAGGGAAGGGGAAATTTGTTGTAATTAGTGTGAGGTCATATGAAACAGCTGGCCCCATTTGGAGTCACAAACTGTAAGATGGAATTGGAGAACTTAATGGTCAAGCCCTCCAGGACTCATCTCAGATATGCTTAAAGGAGAGATGGTGTGACAAGCGGGAAAAATGAACCACCAGAATAACATTTTCTTGCATCCATTTATGTGTGGTAGGGATGAGCGTGTTTTCTAAAAAAGTGGTATTGCTGCCACAACCATGACTTAGCTTCACTATAAGTACTAAGTCAATTACAGCTTGAAGAGGCGGAGGTCTTTATAATTCGCGGTTTTTATACCGCCTGAGCTATTTCAATGATGGCTGCACTCACAAAGGTAAGAGATTACCATAAGTGACCCAAATGTGAAGCGCAGATTGTACCAGGGGAGCACTAGGAGGATACAATGCACTGTCTTTGAGTGTGAAAGACGTTGAGAAAGGTCTCAAGGAGAGACAAAGATTTCAGTAGGATTGAAAATATAGAGAAGAAAGCCAGAGCGCATTTTGGAAGCAGGTAAAAGAAACCAGTGGCGGTGCTCCACCACGCTAAGTGGGGTAGCAGATGTCATGTTCATCAAAATTGAAATTTGTTATGCCACAATAAAAAAGATTGTTATGAATATCTAAAAAGATAAATTTATTAATATATAGCGATAAAAGCAAAAGAGAAATGTTTCCCTTTGAGCCTCTTTCCAAGCTTGGAAACCACTCGCCCCAAAAAGACTTTAATGGTTTTTGTGCCATAGCAGATCTTTTTTGGGGGTTTTTATTAATTATTTTGGCACTGATAATTTACTCAGGTTATACTTAAGCCATTCTCACCTGAGCCCATGTTAAACTCCCACTCAGTGTCCCAAACCAAAACTAGAAGTGTCTACCAGTAACGATACACGCTTTTTTAGATTTTAAAGAATCAAAAGTTGGTACATATTTGAACCCCGCAGCCTGTGGAAGGGGCGGCACATCTTTGAAATGAACTCACTTACACAGCAGATCAAACAGGGTTTTTTGCAATATTTAATAGATAGTTATAGAATCCCACTCATAATTTGGTGACCCCACAAGGGATGTTATTAAGCACCTCAGGATTTCTTCAAAAGTAGCAATGGCAGAACTCAAGTCTGGATCACTGATTAACCGCTCAAATCTGGCGTAAAACGCCCTTCCCCTTGGCGCTCAGCACATATTGACACTCTAAGCCAAGATAAAAAAGAAGCTACCCGCCATACAGCTGCAGGCCAAAGTGGTTGTAACGCACTAGGATAAGGATGGGAACAACTATATGTCTTGTGGGAGTACCCTGTTCTTTATAACCACACTAAGTAGGCTGTGGGATTACAAGCAGTGAGCCCAACTAACCCACAAAAACTAATAGCCTGAATTGGCATTGTTTCTATCTAGAGTCCCATGTTCTATTGTATAGCTCTAAATGATGAGCCATTTAAACCCCATGTTAATGTTTGTGATTTTTAGCTTAATAAAACTCTAGAGTCAAAGCCAAGGTTCTAAATAGGCTTTTTGATGTTTTAGTGGAGTGGTCAAAGAATACAAAGAAGATAAGGTAATCTGACTACTTTACCAAATACAAACAGATTCTTTATTTATGAATTGAGTTGGATGTGTCATTGAGAAGTAAACTTAGCTCTCGCTGATTAGATATTCCAAATCATTTCAGATTGACTGCCCAGTTTATGCCTACATTGTTTTCCATCAGCAATGATCTTTTGACCTCATTAAATTATAGTAGTATTTTTTCTGGCTTAGAAAGCTTGCGACTAGTATAGAAGGCAACGTCATCAGTTCCTCACACATAATGATTCCTAATCTAACATCCTAAGTGCGCTTCAAAAGCAGGTCTGATTAGGAGTGGTTGATAGATTTCTCATCATTGTTCAATTTGGGATAGAATTCTTAAGTCAGATTATTTTCTTAGATCCCAACAACGCACCTCTCAAGGTCCAGCTGGAGGGGAACATAAGGCTGTAGAAACAGTCATGTATTCGGTTTTTCACCATCCTTTGGGTCATGTTAGCAATTAAGTACTCAGAGATTCACTTTATGTATGAAATAATAGGGCCCTAAACAAAGGAGGTCTAGTTTGTTCAGCTGACCCCCAGGTCAATGAGGATAGAATGGGACCAGGTCCCAAGCTGGAAATTCAGTAAGTAGAGTTGATTATATTGGAGTATGACGTATCCTTAGTGGTATTTGAAACGATCTCATGAAGAGTAAGGGCTTAAAGGTATTTTTTATCTGCTAGGGCACTCATAGTTAGTTTGGAGTTCTCATGCACAAAGAAGTCTAGTAGAGGGTTGCACGCCACTTGCCAATTAGTAGTACGTCTATATTTGGCTTTGAGAGGGAACATCTTGACTATTTGATGTTAATTTCTATGATAAACTAGTAGGACACTGGTAAGATTTTAGTTCCAGCGCATAGTCTAAGGCAGCCATCTCTCATAAAATAGAACTATGGCTCCATTGTCACGTTCTACTGCCCCATTTATAGAAGGATTATATGAGGTGGTAAACTTTGATTAGACCAAATATTGAAATTATTTAGCAGACTAACTTAGAGGTTAATTTGTGCCATTGTCCAAAAATAAGGTTTTTGGGCATTCATGCTCAGTAAAAATGGATTAGAGTAAATAAGGCTGTAACCTTTATATATGCATCTGGAACAGAAATCACATCGATCTATTTAGTTAAGTAGCTATCGCTAATAAGATAAACTTATGCTGATGTAAACCAGTGGTCAAGGGGCTTAAAACATCAATACTGAGGACGTTGAAGGGGTTCGACGTAGCTATCACTTGATTATGATACTATGGGATGGCTAATCTTTTGTATAACAAATTAACATGACACTATTACTTCTTGGTTGGTTATAATCATCAATTTTATAATGTAGCGTTTTTTAACCACTAGTGAACCTTCTTCACCGTTAATGTCACACAGCTAAATGCGCTTCAAGTATGACTTTGGTCAAGGGTGAAGAGCATATGCAGGGAGCCACTTTCCTTTGACTTTCTTGTATAGCATCCCCTCTAAGATTTAGGTGCCTTTGGTCTTTTTTGCAACTCAGTCTGAGTCACAGGGTTTCTAATTCCAATATTTTGGGTGGCCAATCGATTATATAAATCAGTCCTAATCAGATGTTAAGATGGCTTACATTGGCGTCATTGAGAGCCTGTTGGCATTTTGATGGATTGCTCCCACACAATGGACATGGAAAAATCATAAAATTGCAACTGTAGCACACATATCACTAATCATCCTTCAGAGTCCTTCATTTTCAGATGATATTATACCAAAGCATGGTTTGTAAAGATTGTGAATGCGTATATATATACATGCAGAAAGGTATAATTTTCCATTAGCAAAACTAGCCATCTGAACTTAGTAAAACTATATTTTGTTAGGTCTTGCTCAAAATTTTTCTATAGTATGCCACAATAAGGTCAAATTGATTTTTATTATGTTGCGCTAAGTTAGCCCAATTGCCATATTTTTGGCATTAGTGAAAAGCTGGAATGACAATCAAACTGTGGATGAACTAGGATAGGCTCTATACAGAGGGAATTTCATACCATATCAAAGGTTTGTACCTGCTCAAACTACGGAATAAAGGGGATATCTTTTTGCAGAAAGTATACGAATAATTCTACTAAGTCAGAAAGCTAGGGGGTAAACTAGCGATAGTAACCGACCATGTCTTAAATTACTTGATTATCCCTGAGTCAATGTATCATTCAATACTCTCAATTGGTACAACTTTGTCAGGAATAGTTGGACCCCTTGCTTCAAACCTTGTGCTTGAGTAATTATTACTTGGATTGTAATAAGGAACTTTTTGAGAGCTTGAGCTTAATATAGTCTTTGGAAAATTATAGATTTCCCAGAGGTAAACCAAATGGCCGTAGAAGGTTCTTGAAGAACAGTAATGTCATTGAGGTAAACAAGAACACAGGACAAAATCAAGTCTCATAGGATCACATCTATGGCGCGTTTTAACATAACTTTTGCATTACAGAGGCCATGGGCATCCTGATTGTCTTAAATAGTCCTTTGTTTGCTATAAGCGTGCACTATAATCTATAGTTAGGTTCTTCTCTACTTGCCAATATCCGCTGGCAAGATCTACTACGAAAATTTATTGAGACCTAGCAAGTAAGTGGCGTGCTAAATGACCTGGGGAAACGAATAGCTATCCTTTTTAAGAAATAGGGTTGATTCTTTGGTAGTACATCACTACTTTTGGTTATCAATTTCTTTTAGACTAGCTATAGAGGAGAGGCCCAAGGGTTATGGGAAATCATTAGAAACCCTGCTTTTGGTAACTGTTTAGCTTAGTACTCAACTAAGCTTTTTTGACCCTGCTATTCCTATAGTGATGGGATAGATTTAGCATCTCCAACCCTGATATGATTTAGGATGCCCTTTGTTTTTCCAGAATAATGAATTGAGCTCGAGAAAAAGCTATAGTACGCCTCTAGAAACTTATCATCATGAGCTGTAGTCCACTGTTTTGATAGCTCATATAGAGGCATCTACCAAAGCTACTGAAGGAGAAGAGTCCAGCGAAATGATCCCAAAGCTTTCAAAATTTACATTATTGACAATTGTTTCTTCAATAAAGTAAGCAAACACAAATAGGCTTAATTATTAGGGCCCACCACCCTTTATTTATCACTTAGATTTTCCAGTAACACTGAGACTGACCCAGATTAATGGGCTCTTAAATTTCAGGGAAGGTCATGACTTCCTTAAGGGATGGGTTATACAAGCTTCAAATTTCTTGTAAGTGCTTTGGAAGGTTACTGGAATACACCCTGGTGCTGAAAATGATATGAGACTTAGGCGGTATAGTAGTCAATTTGGGAATTAGATAGGCATGCCGTCCTGTCCATCTGCCAAAGTAGGTGGTATCTGCACCTGCAAACACCTCACATGGGATTTTAACCCATCATACTGTTCCTCAATTTTCCAAGAGGCTGACCAGAGCTTTTATCTCTAATTGCATCTTTGAGGTCTCTAATACCAGTGGGATCCTATGTCCTAGTAGGGATATGAACAAACCATCATAGTGTAAAAAAGCAGTACTAGTTGCGGTGAAGCTGAGTTTTGAGGAAGAGATCATCTCTAAGGTTATCTGGCTGAAATACCCCAAATCCGCCATTCCCCTTACCCTTATTTAGTTGCTATTTACTTTAATAAAGGCATTGAGTTTTATAAAACATTTGGAATTATATAGGCGACTGCTAAGGTATTCAGTGACAATTTGAATATATGGATAGGCATCAAGGATTATGCCTAATATACTGAGTACATTTTGAGCTCCACCATACAATAATTTACGTAGTGAGGTAAATCAGGTGCTAACTTAATGTATTTTCAATTTGATAAAATGACAAATTCAGGGGAGCTAGTGATGATTTTGGCGTGAACAGAAACCCTAAAAATCTAATCAGCAACTCGTGTTACCAAGCTCCTAAATTGAAAGGTTAATCTAAAAGCCATGGTAGATTAAATTAAAGAAGAGTAAGCAGTATCATGTTCTTTAATATTATGTACTACCAAATTTGTCTCCCCTAAGTATAGCAGCATAAGACTCAATGGGTGCTGTCACATATTTTAAGGCAATACAGAGGTGTCTGCATGAAGTGCCTCATTCCTCATGCTGAGTGCTCTTTTACCACCTCCTCAGAAAATCTCTTCCAACATGTCTTGGCGTTATGGCTAATCCATTAAAATAAGTGCATCAAAGTTTTAAATTCTTCTGTCCTGAAAACATGAATATGAGGCTGACTAGTGGAGGGTGAGGCAGTGGTCTTTATACTCAAGGTAATATTTGGAATCTCACTAAATGCTTAAATGTTTTCTTAAGTGCAGGTGAAGTTACTCTTGCACCGTACCAAATATAGTTAGAATTTAGAATTTATTCTAAGGCATAGAACACAGCAATTATACTTTTATACTGCATGATTTGAGAATTAATGACTTTGCATGATCGTTGAACTGACTGGAGAGCTCCATGGGATTATTCCTTTGTTCAAACAAAAAGTCATAAACTTCTTTTAATGATTTGTCAAGGTCTGGTTATTAGTAAACTCCCGATCTAGAGCAGTATGCACTTGATCCCAGAGTTAGAAATCTTAAGGATATTGATTCATAGTCTCACATTTTATGCTTCTAAATCAGGGCGTTTTTAAGCTTGTACCCACTTTTGCTCCCCAATTCAAATGTATAGATTTTTGACCAAATGCGGAGATTAACTGAATTAATAAACTGGGGCAATAACAATATAAAACTATAATTTAAAGTTGATTGCCCTAAAAGCCATGTTGAGTGTAAGTCTAATTTAAACAGGTGCTTCTTCCTCTTAAAGATATCAATTGAATTGGTAGGTGTCTCTTCCCTATCCTCTTCACGCAAAGCCAAGCGGAGATCTGATAATAACAACCTAATAATGTATAATCCTTTTTATTTCTATCCTAAGTTTAAGCTATAAAATTTAAAGTGTAAAAACAAAGTTTTTAACAAATTTAGATATGTCTTCATTGGGAAAATACAAACGTTTTTAAAGTACACTTTGCACACAGCTTTTCAGCTGCCCATTGGAGATTAATTAATCGATCCCCAGATGGATTTAACCCTTGATTTTTAGCTTCTGAATACTGGTGGGTATTTTTTCCTCATATTAATCTTAAGTAGCATAATCCTCTCAGGTTTGTAATCATTTATTAGTGATAGGAGCCGGACATCAATTTTTTAGGGTCATATTTCCTGGTGATGCCTATAACCATTGGAACAAGCGTTTAGAACGCCATTATAGTTTTGAACAAAATCTCACTATCTCGATCAGAATGTCTACTCATAGTAATCCAACTCTAAGATGTTAATCCCTCATAGAATCACTGATCTCTATTGTTGGTGATGATCCCTGATGAAAATACTAATCAAAAAAATCAAAAGAATTTTTTTTGATTATATTGAAGAATAATTTAGTCAGCAATTGTTGGTAAGATATCAGATTGGAAATACCAATCTTTAAAATAATTAATTTGTCAAAGGGATGGATAATATGGTCAACTGAAATTACAAAATATCCCCCCACTTAAACAGATATATAGCAGAAGATATAATTCTCAGGATGGAAGCCACGTCAGGCCATTGTCATGATTGGTCATCATTTTCTATAATTTCAGTGGAGTTTGGCTCTGTCTGCACTTAACGCTCTTATGCCATGCTCAGCTTCATGACTCCCATCCTTGATTACTATCCGCTGTTTCCTCTTTTGAGCATGGTCATCATGATATCATGCCATGCTAGTACCTTATAAGGAATCCTTGCCAAAAAGAATGGTCAACCTGTACAACCCCAGGATGGGTTCCCAATGGCGTCTTGCCATTCAAAATTTACTAACCACCAGGATGGGTTCCAGTGACTTCTCATCAGTCAACCTGCACTAACTCAAGGACGGGTTCCAATGACTCCTTATCATTTCTAAGGATCCTCAAAGTGGCCTTGCTGAGGCCTGCACTAGGGCCCCAGGGTACTCACAATGGACCAGTTTCAACCTGAGCTGGTCATATAGATTACTTGTTCATAGGGACTCTATTGCAGATCTAGTTTCTGCCCATAATGAAACTGCCAATAATTGAGAATTGTTCCCATCATTACTTTCTCTTCATCCTGACTTGATAGGGGGGAACTTCGCAAGATGCACTTCCACAGTGATTCACAAAAAACAAAATTTTAATGATAATGTAATTTTTATATGTTTTATGCATCTTTTTATCCTTTTTCATCATTTTTTTCATTTTATATATATATTTTTCTCCCTAAGTCCAATACTTTAGGTATTTGCATGGACTCTATTGAAAATTAACCGTTATTAATATTCTTGATCATATAGGAATCATTTTTAAAATGGCAATAATTTTTAATGGACCCAATCATAGGACGTCCAACTTGTTTTTTTCTCCCAGATCCATGGGTGCACATTAGGCTACCCTATCTCCCACAGGTATTTTTACAACGCCGGCCAATTCTTGTAATCTGCTTTCTTTGAGTCGATTCTCCTCTTCAGCATTGTATCAAATACCCAATATTGTAACCCAATCATGATATTGGCCAGATAAGATTGATATTGTTTGGCACCCATCCTTATAGCTAGTTAGATGTCAGAATAAAAGATTGGTATCAATGCAGCCCTTCACCCCTAAAAGTTCAAATGGCGTTTCCCTGTCACTGAAGGAAAACTAATAATGTTGGTTAATGTGACTTAAATTAGATATTTTTTTATTTTTTTAGTACTAGATGGTGACTTAAATCAGACATTCTCCTAAAGCAGAAGTTTTCCTTACGATCAGCTTTTTTAACATTGAGGCTACAGTTCCATATACTCTTTACACCATCTCTTTCATTTCATGGCAATAAGAATTGATCACGACTCCTTTTATTACCATTAGTTCGTTTAGCCTGGGAATCACATAAGATGTAAAATTTGTCCTATTGTCACTTAGGATAACTTGAGGGCATTCTTCCTGATTGACCACTTGGTCCAATATAAACTTCACTGTATTCATTGCATCCATTATACTCAAGAATTTTTTTACCCATATGACTAGGTGTTCCATCATAACACTTATGTACTTCATGCCCCTAGTGCTGACACTCATCAGTCCCATAACGTCCTTGGACAACATGTGCCATGAAAAACCAGGCGTGCTAGACTATATTCTGGAACATTCTTGTGTGGCTTGTGTAGTTGGCACTTGACACAGAATTCTATATTGTCCTCAAAATCTTTTTAATCAATTCCCAGTACTAATACTGGCAACTATGATCCACAGTCTTCTTTAAGCCACCATGGCTGACGACCATATGAGCAGCTTGAGTGACTTCTATACATTCTGATGATTTAGGAAATATAGAACCGTTTTCCTTTAATCATTTCATATAACATATTGTTCTTAGATTTAGTTTTCTCCATCGCTCTTCATAGCATGCTTTAAATCTCTTGGGGTTCATCCCCAATATATCCTTTTATAATCCTCTGAAATAGCTCATCAGACTGATGATATATAACTAGAACAATCAGCTATTGTTATAATCTGTTGCAATTCTGATGCACATCTCCTCTCTGTGGATTACTTCAAAAACATATGCTTGGAGATTTTAAGCCCAACTCTAGTCATCCCTCTGGTTCCTTCAGATTGTGAAGCCAGCATAGGGATAAGTGGTCAGTTATGACTTTAATGTGCATCTCTTGTATGTAGACTCAAAATTATCAGGCATGAATTACCGCGTCAGGCACAATCACTATGTTATGGTATAGTTTTTTTAGATGGCAACAGAGTTCTGCTCACGTAGGCTACTATATGTTCTTCTCTGTTGTCACCCACTTGACTTAGAACAGCTTAATTGCTGTTAATAAGGCATCTGCTTAGATTATAAATTCCTGATTAAATTTTGATACCTCAACACTCGGCTATTTATGAGATCTTTTTGTAGCTTATCAAACAATTTATGAGCCTCATTGTTCCACACAAATCCCTTTTTTGGATCCTTTTAGTAGGTAGAATAATCTCTCAGTGATTCCAGAGAAATTATTATTGAATTGGCAATAGTTTCCAACCATCCCAAAAAGACTTGTAATCCTGAGCACTTTTCAAGAATGACATTCATATGATGGCTTCTATTCTCATTGGTTGGAGCTGTAATACATTAAAGTTTTTGACAAACCCTAAATATTTGAGCTCTTTCTAAAAGAAATGACATTTTTTGGCTTTATTCTCAGATTTGCTTTTTTAATTGCTTACATAATTCCTCAAAATGCTCCAAGTGATATATGAAGGTCCTGCTAAAGACGTTGATATCATCCAAATACCAGCACGCAGGAAAACTTATATCACTGATATTGAATTGATAGCATGCGGAATGACGCCAGCACATTGCATAAACCTTGGGACATTCTGGCCAGCTAATACAACCCTTATCGTTAATTATCAGACATTTCTCCTTATCTTCTTTTGGCAAATCAATTTTTAATAGACAAAATCAGGTCCATAGCCAAAAAGTAATTTGCTTCCCTCAGGCGATTGAGTGCATTGTTGATTCATAGCGGTGGATAGGATTCTTTCTTAGTGATTTTATTTAATTGAGATAATTGATCACTACTCAATTTGGTCTGTAATTCTAATTCATCATGAGGATCAGACTCGCCCATATGCTATACAACGGAATGAGGAGCCCATGCTACACTTAATTACTAATTTTGTCGTTGACTGAATATTCAGAAGCTCTTGACCTACAGACAGGCCTCATCCTTATTGGTGGGTATTCAACAGTATTGACTTTGTTATTAACGTTTTTGAACATCTTAAGTCACTATCATTTTTGAGCAAATATCTCTTAATATTTTCAAATAATCATAGCACCTATTCTTGCTGGTGTTTGTACTTATTGACCAGCAGCTTATAAACCACTAAACGTTGATAATTTTGGCAGTTTCCGCTGGCAATCCCATTTCAGTAAATGGCCAAAAATGTGAAATTCACTAATATTCTCCATCAGGATTTTATATAGGTAGTCAATGATTTGATTCTTTTTAATTTTTCATTGGTTTCTCTCCCATATTGGCTAGGAACACCTTATTTCTATAGGACCAGGCATAATGATCCCTGGCACCATCCATGGCAAAATATCAATAATCTCCATGAGCAGAAGATTTCCTCATATAGCTGATCAGGGCGTTTGATCGTTAACCCTGTGTTAACTATGATTAGAGTAACCAGCAAAATAATGTTCATCACAATTTTACTTTAAGGTATTCCACGATTCTCCATGATTTTCATCAGCATTGCTTTTTGTTTTCATTAACAAATGTAAATTAAATGGGTATATTGCCATCATTATAAATCAAGCTGAAAAATTATACCTTTTTGACAGCGGGGTCTCTGCCTTCCATTATTACACCAAAGGCAGCATCTGCCCAAGTATTTTCAGAGTGTTCTCATTATAGTTGCACTTCATCCCATGCCTCCTCAGAAACTCCATCATACCAAGTATATCATAATCTATTTTGCCTTCACTATAGCAGGAGTTGACACCACCAGTAATCTAAACTGAAGTGGTAGCGTACTATAGGCTCCACATGAGATGGTGATGTCTGGTCTGGCCGTTCTATAATCTTTTTGATGCATTAATTCTGGTAAGATCTTCATGAGTTTCACTAATTTGGTGGAAATGATGTTGATTGCGCTCCACATCAAACTCTTCTCGTATTCTTATCCTATTGACTAGAATATTTTCATATTTTACACTTTAAACACTAAAAACAGTATTTATTTAATGAAACTAGCATTATTTGGCAAAATGAGTTGTAAATTATTTGAGCATATTATTTCGGGTAATGACTCCTTGATTGCACTTATGGGTAAGGAAACTTTGCTTCATCTAACTTCATTTTAACTAGATATGAAGGGCTTTCTCATATCTAATTTTCACCTCTAATTGTCATACTTATGGTCAAGCAACTCCTTAACGATTTCAGGCTCAATCCCCTTTGCTTTGGCTCATATAAATGATGTAAACATCCAAGTTGGCCACATGATGGAGCAGATCAGGCGCATCATCCTCCATGAATAGATCAGAGATGTAAATATCGTAATTCATTATAACAGGCGAGACAGGTCTAACAGAAGACTAGAACGTATCTTATCTAGACTGCTGGTCCTTTTACCAACTATGAAAAAGTTTTCTTGGTATGAACGAGATTAATTTGATCTTTGGCATTTGTCCCAACATTAGGCAATTACATGGCCAACTTTACCGCATTGGAAACAGCATATTGACGCTTTGTCCACTTTCTGAGCTATGGGGTTTCTCATTAAAAGTCAACTCTCAGTATCTTTACAGGGCTCAGCAAATTTGACGATATTCTGAACCTTCATTTGGATCACTTCTTAAGAATGGATGGGAGTTATAAAACTGGCACTCAGAATTTTTAATATGGTCCACCATCTGTGAGGTCGTTGTTTGGTTTACTAGTGCCACTACCATAATCTAATGTAGTTTGTGGTAGGGCCAAAGCGCTTTCTGCATGTCTATGAATGCTTCAAATAAATAAGAACATTTTCTCCAGCTAAGATCATGGACCCTTCTAAAAGAGCTTGATAAAATTGGCTAAGGTCGCATCTTTGATGAATTGTATACCCATAGATTCTTGCTTTTTGATTCACTATCCAAGTAGGACTTTCATCTTCCAACATGATTAGTATATTTTTGTCTTCAATGTATGACCAGTTGTCTCCATTATGGTGAGGTAGCACCATGTTTGCAATCAGTGCTAATAAAGTTCATTATAGTCAAGCTTTCTGACAATCTTCATAACAGAACATGGTCATCTCAAAGTGACAGAAAAAATGCTGGCGCGTTATCCCAGTAAAAAGTGGACAATTTCATTATAGTTTGAAACCTTTTTATCATTCCACTCATAGAAGATTCCTGTCCAATGACTCAATTAACCATAGGTGTGGCTTTGGAAATCATTTCTGACATGCCAATGATTGATTTAGTCATTCTTTTCTGTTGAGGTGTCTACCCAATTGGAGTTTTGCATAATTTTGTCAGCCTAAAATTTTCAAGTTGTGCACAATCTCATTTGCAACGTTATAACTCCTCAATATGCTGCACCATTTTTGCTATATCATAATAACCACGCTGGAAGATCTCTCGTCCACTTTATATTAAGGTTTTGAATCTAAATTTTCCTTAATAAGTTCGCCCTCTTTCTGCTTTAAAATGGCAGCCTTTCTACAAAGGTCTTTATTCATATTCTTGAGTTGCTTGATAACATCTTCTAATTTAATTACATGTTATTCCAGGTATTGACGTCAGCCTGATATGCCACCTAAGAACGTTTTTACGGTCTCCATCTCCGTCCAAAGCATCTGATTTTCATACTTATAATACCTTGTGGATTGAAATTGGCTTTTGACTTTTTAGCTACCCCCTGTAGTGAGCACCAATTTCTAATTCAAAGCGTTCTTGATTGTAGCCCACAATTGTTTCATGAATTAACTGCACATATTCTAGACCAATTGCGCTGATTAACTGAATGTAATAAACTTGGTCATTAATAGTATGAAGATTATCATTTAAGTTGAATGCTCTAAAAGCCATATTGAGTGTGAGGTCCAATGCTAAACAGGTGCTTTTTTCTCTATAAGATATATTTGAATTGGTAGGAACTCTTCCCTATTTTTTCAAGCAGGGATAATCGGATATATGATAACAACTCAAGGATATCCTTTCCTTACACTATTATCACAAGAGTAAACTATAAAGCTAATATGTAAAAGTTAATTCATTTACAAAATTAAGATATGTCTAATGGGAAAATTTTGGGCGTTTTTAAATGTACACTTGGTGCACAGCTTACCAGTTGCCCACTGGAGATTAATTAATTGTTCACCAGAGATTTTCAAACCTTGAGTTTTGGCTCTTGAATACTGGAGGGTATCTTTGCCCTAATTATTCTTGACTAGCTAATCCTCAATTAAAGCAACAATACAGGTGTCAGGAACTGTACACCAATTTATTAAGCCATGTTGCCTCATGACGCCTACTACCATTGAAACAAGCTTTTAAAAAGCGCTTTGTAGTGTTGACAAACTCCCCACTAATTCAAGCAGATTAATTCCTCATATTAATCTGATTATTGGATAAAAATTCCTCATTAAACCACTGCTTAATATTGTCAGAGATGATTTCCAAAAAAACGTTCAAGATATTAATAGGATCTCTTCCATTTATTATATATAGCTAATGATTTAGTCAGCAGTGTCGCCAAAAAATCGTATTGGAAATTTCAATATTCAAAATGCTTAATCTGTCAATTGGATGGATAATGTGTTCAATTGAAATTCAAACATATGCTAACATACAAGAGTAAGTATGCTTTGATTTCTGATGGACTATGTCTGTCATCATCAAACTCATTATTTCATACAAAAGTAGGATATTCTCTATTGAACTAATATTAGTATTTGCTTAAGACATGCTTAAAGTTAGTCACAATAGGGATAGAGAGTATTGGTGGCAGGGACAGGGGTAGGCTCAAAAATATCATCTTCCAAATAGTCTTGAGGGTCTGTTGATCCAATAATTTGCACAATATACTGACATCTTCTTAAAATTCTACACAGTAGCAGTTATTAGAGGCGATGAAGTATTTAAGGTTTTGTTTCCTTAAAAGCTCTTTATTTTGGCAAGTTGGAGTAGAATATGCTTTTCACACTCGCTTAAGTAGGTCTTAAATATGCAGCAAATTTTCTTAAGTTGGGTGGTATGATTGTCAATGAGCTTACAAATTCGCTAAAATGTCCATCTCATCTGACACAGCATTGAGCAAGTCTTTGGTATCAGATGGGACCCCATTCAGGCGAATCTTGCTTTCAAGAACTACATTTCTTAGCCTATCTTGAGCGCAAGGGAAATTTAGACACATTTCTTTCAAATTCACCTAATTTTCAGAAGTCTAAACCAAAGAACCAGATATCCTTGGGTTCTCAGAAGATCATCTGTCTCTTATAAACGCATAGTGCCTTCAGGTCCATTGGGCCCTAAGTACTCCATAAGCCCCTCTGGCCCCTCAATTCTGGGGTGATATCACGCGAGGCAATCTTTTGGTAACGTTGTTGCATCAATTGGATGATGGCCTCAATTTGATCAAGCAATTTTCAAGAGGTTTTGAGAATAACATCTTTCATACTTTGGTACTCAAGTAACCAATGACCAATCATTAATCATAATGAAATAGCCTTAAGATTGCTTGACTAACCAGCAATTGTCCACAATGGCCTCCCAGTTGTTAGGGGCAATGAGTAGACTGCTTTGTTAAATTCTACAATAATTAATTGTAGGATTTGGGCAAGTCCCAGATTTTGTTCTACTTCTTGATGATGTAGTCCGACCACTTTGTAGAATACTATGTATGTTAGATAAACAAAACTTCACTGATAACATTTTATCCTAAGGACTGACTCTCCTGATAGCAGTAGAGCCAAGGAGTATAAGTCTTGTATTGTAGAAGGTATACATATGGCTTAAACAACTGGAATGGAATTTCAAGGAGTATACACCGTCAATAACTATTAAATTATTTGGTGATGTTATCACGATGAAGCTAATATTGAGTTTAATAAACAGAGGTTATGGTGAAATCAAATGAGGTAAAAATATAAAACTTTTAAGTACCAAAGATACACGTTATATTATTTTGGGTTGATCCATTGTTTAGACTTCTCAATCAATCAAAGAGTGTTTTCTAGTTGAATTATTTATTATTGATCTTGATATAAGTTTCCACTGTACATCTAAGGGGCACCCCTTACTGTGAACCACTTCTATTGGCTTAACATCTCTCTAGAAGTAAGCTGGGGCTCAAATGGTTAAAGATGTTAGATTAGTGGAGCAATTAAAAAGATAAAAAAATAGATAATCAGACTAAAATTTTTAAAGCATATGATTTGATAAAAAAGGTTGTGTTGGAATGTGTCATTGAGAAGATCTCCATGGCTCACTACTTTCAGGATTCCTATCCAAATTGGAGATTTGGATGAGATAGATGACAGGAATAAAACCAAACCAGCAAATATATGAAACCAATATCGAAGATACTCCCTGACAAATTTTCAGCCCTCTTGACATTGGGGACAATCCCTGACTAATGTGATCACATATTACTCACCAAAACCCCCTATCATTGGGGTTCAAAACTTATTTATGCGGCAAGTGACTCCTATTTGACTGAGATGACTAAATTCTGCTACAGAATCCCCAATTTGCAACAAATATGGATCTCTGGTTAGACCACTTGGAAATGGAGTGGGTAACCTCCCTGATCTCCCTTATAAAACCAAAACTAAGAAAATGATTATTGCTCTATCTTTTGCACTTTTTTAAGATTAGATTGACTAAACCTAAATTAATAGTGATGAAATAATAGTAGGATCTACAACTCCAGGGATGTTAACATGAGAAAAGACTTTCCATACAATGAAAGCAATTAAGTAAAAATTCAGCACCCAGGAACTTCAGGTTTCCTGGCCTATAGATTTAAAAAAACAAGTGGTATAAACCATTACCCCCTACAAAACTGGTGCTCCATGCTAGGTTTACCCTGAGTTCACTGTGCAACTATTATATGATGAGTAAAAATAATTCGCGTTAGATAACGCCTGGATCAAGAACACCTTGACTTTATGGTAAAATTGCCCGCTGTGATATGTGGGATGAAACAAAGAATCCTCGCTATTATCACGCCACCCTGAACTTTGTGATGCAACTATTGAGCTAAAAAGCAAATTTCAGCAGTTAACCCCACTTGTTGCCACCAAATTGGCCCTTTGTGCCACCCATAAGCTGGTAGATTCAATATTGAAGATATCAATGACTTACAAAGTCATATGGACGCTCTCCAATCTCAATATCTCACAGCAATAGCAGTTCCTCATTGGCGAGACTTCACCTCCAGTGTACATTCCCATTGTCAGCCGTTAACCCCCAGTCCACTGGCACGCTCAATACATCGTTCAAAGAAAAATATGTCTCAGATAAAAAAACATCTTCTCTTTCCTGTTTTGTTATGAAAGTGCCATGAAGGAAGCTTATGACAATAAACGGCTCTGACACTTAATCAACTGTCTTAGTCATGTAGCTCAAGACATCATGGTACCTTACCTAATGCATTGCCAGAATTGGGATGACGCCAAGGCTGCTTTGCTTTGGAAATTTGGGTGAGTCTTAAATTTTTCCAACTAAAAGCAATCTTTTATGAGGATAAGTTTTAACTGGGAGAAACCGTCACTGGGTTTGCTCACCATTTTTGCCTTGAGGCTCAAACATTGGTAGCCAGAAAACATCCTACTTTTGATGATGCTATCACTGCTTTGTATTTAACACCTAAAATTATGCCTAAAATGATATTTTATCTTAAAACGGTGAAGTCTAACTGGACGTCTCTTCTCCATATCAAAAACCCTATTATGGAGATTTCAGCTGATCTAATCAAACCCACTTGGCTCCCTCGCTTTTTTAATAATAAGCCTCAGCACCAAGTTCTAGTGGTTACACCCACAATTCGCCTACCCCCAAATTATCCTGCACTTTATTCAAGAAAAACAACCATATATTAGACATTTGTCACATTTTTCTACGTAGGCCAGCAAAAGACCAGTCATTTTAATGTAGGAGGCTCCTTATGCTGACACCAATCAAGTACCTCAAGACCCTTGTATTAGCCCTAATTCTAAACCCACCACCTAAGGATGCTTTGTGTTAGAGGCGCCAGCAGAAGTTGACGTACCCCTTTTCCTAAGAAACTAATGATCTCCAATTTCCTATTTATATGTTGGTCAGCTACCCAACCAACTTTGGAGGTCAGTTTCTCTATGGAAAGCCAAGATCTGGGAGACAAAACCTTTAAAAACATCAAACATCCCCAATCTTAGATGTAGCTAAAATCCTCCATTTGCTTCACTAAAAAATTCCCCATAAAAAATTTACTAGTCATTAATTCTCCATTTTGGTTTTTTTGTGGTTCAAGTAGAGGTATTCATTCATAGGGTTAATTTGGTGATAATTGATACCATCTCACCAATTAACGTTATATCCTCTCTTAACTTACTAAAAAATTGGCTCCAGATTTGATATACAATGCTGAATATGGGACGGCCGGTAGTTGGACAACTAAAGCAATTGGGGCTAAACCACCTTACCTCTATGATCCGGAAATTCTCTAATTACTGACCCAGCTTTGCATTAAAAACAATAATTATGAGTTTCTTATTCGAGTCCAACTGATGTGGGAGTTTATTTGCATCATGAACCATAAAGAAAAGTAACTTTCACTAAAAGGGTATTGAATCCCATTGATACTTAGACTCCTGGTCAAGAGTAAAGGAGCCCCAAGAAACAAACCTGCTTCCTGGAATATCTGTTATCCTTTGAAAAGTCAAATATGAAGTCTTAGGAGAAAAACTGTTACCCCTTGAGGCTGTGGATGCCGAAGATAGGATCCCTCTGTATGGCCCATTCTATATCAATACCTTCTGCTCACAAGTGATTGTGGTTACAGGGATCAAGATTTTCAACCCGTCCTAATCAATTTTTTGAGCTAATTGGTAACCCAAACCATTCAATTAAAAAAAGATTTGTCCTGCCCAGGTATATTAAATTCTGTATATAGAAAATCTATCTTTATCTTATTAGGGAATCTAATGAACGAAACCCTACAAATCCCTTATCATGCCCCTATTGCTTACACAAAATTATGTTTCATTGAGAATATTTCTAATGTGAGTTGTTTTGGCTCTTTACAGAATTTGTAATTCAATCCCTTACCCACTATAGTTCTTTTCAAAAGTAGAATTGGGGATAATCTCACCCCTAACAAATGACAGAACGTTGATGACCTCCTTGAGGAGTATGGCGATGTTTTTTCCTCAGGACCAAGTATTAATTGGAAAATGTCCAGCGTTGTTCACCAAATTGAAAGTGTAGATTATTCTCAATTCAAATCCCAGCCATACCGCAAATCTAAAGCTGAAGAAGCTTAAGTGGCCCTAGATCTACAGCAACTGTTGGAAGCAGGGTTACTTGTGCCTTCTAAAGGTCCGTGGGCTTCCCCACTCTTTAATTTGTAAAAAGGATGGTGGTCACAATGTTATAATGGATTATTGCTGCCTTTTTTAAAACACAAGAAAAGATAGCTATACATTGCTGCGTAATGATGACTCCTTACGCTTAATGTTGGGTTCCCATTATTTTGGCTATGGGTCTCACCAGTGGGTACTGTCAAGTCAAAATTATGCTTGAGGATTGGGGAAAATGCACCCTTGACTCAAGTGAAGGATTGTGTGAGTCCACTCAAATGTTGCAGTGGTTATGTAACTCCTCTGCCACCTTCCAATGGGCCATAGCAGACTTTATGCGATTTAGAACGGTCTTGTGTGTTAGTTTATCTTGATTATATTACCTTTTTTGATAACCTTTACCAAACACATAGTCATATCAGACAAGGTTTCCAGAATTTATGGCAAGCTTCGCTAAAACTAAAGCCGTCAAAATACCCCTTCTTTCAGAATTAAATGGTTTTTCTAGTTCATAAGGTAGAGAAATCCAGAATATTTGATGGACAACAAGGTCCTGACCATTTCCAAAATGTCCCCCTAAATCCAAACGTGATGTACTAGTTTTTTGGAGGATGGTGGGAAACTATCGCCAGTACATTCCCCACTTTTTACAACACCTCTGAGCCTCTAGTATATTTCGTGAATAAAGGGATACTCTTCCAGTGGAAAGAATAACAAAAGCAGGCCATTGACGTGAAACACGTCTCTCACTCCCACTCTCCAGTACATATACATCCTAGCTTTAACAAACCTTTTCTCCTTTATATTAATGCTAGAGATATAGCCATCGATGTCATACTATCACAGCATGACGAAAAAAGTAGATCATCCTATTACCTATTATAGAAAACTCTAACCAGAGATCAACGCAGCTATAACATTATGGAATGTGGATGCTCGGTGGCACTACTGTCTATTAAGTATTTAACCTTATTTATAATGGAAACATTTCACCATAATCACTGATCATACTTCCTTGTGATGGTTACAGAAAATGTAGGACCCTAATGGGAGGTTAGCCCAATTTTTTTTAACAACCTCAAAGTTATGATTTCTCCATTACTCATTGACAAGAGCCTATACAACAAAATGCGGATTGACTACCCAGCTTCCCATATTATTTTAACTGACTCTGAAGAGGATCAAATCTACGACCTCCTAATTAAATTACAATCATGGAAAAATGAATCCCCAACCCTTCAAAAGGAATAGAAAAAAGATCAGCGAATTTTCAAGTTAGAAATGGCGAAATGTACAAACTTGTGTCCCAAAAATGGTTGCCCTATGTATGACCTTTGGCTCAAACTAATGTCATATTGGAGGGACATTGGCAAGTCAGCCATGGGAAATTTGGAAAATTCTAGTTGCTCAAGACTCAATGTTACTGAGAATAAATGCTTGTTTCAACTCAGGATTTACTAAGATCCTACTGGTTGTAAAAGCCAAGCCAAACCTAATCCTCAATCTCAACTTCCAGTGGTTCCATCTTTTGAACCCTTCCATACTATTAGCATTAATGTTGTGAGACCTCTCCCTTAAACCCTAATGGTATCAGTTCTACTTTCTAGAAGTGGATCATTTAACTAAGTTAATTGAAGCTATATTATTACCATCTACTTTAGCAAAAGCTATTGCCACATTCTTATATAATTGGATTATCGCCCAGAATGGGTGCCCTGATATAATTATCTCCAATAATGGTCAAAACTTTCAAACACCACTGGTGAATGATTAGTCAAACTGATAGGATTCACCAGGTTTTTCCACTCCTTACCATCTTGCAACCATTGAAATTGTAGTGCGAGGTCAATGGTAACATAACTGTTACCCTCCAGAAAATGGCCACAACTGATCCTCTTCACTGGCCCCAATATTTGCCTATATGATTCTGGCCTACAAAGTAAAATATCACTAAATAATTAAGATGTCGCCCTTCCAGGCTTTTTATGGAAGAAATTTCTGGTTCTTTTTGAAAAACTAAGCCATGTTGGATTAAGCTTTACCTGATGCCCCTTAAGTTACATTGCAAAGATTTTCAATGGAATAATCTGACTCCACGCTCTAGCTTCTAGAATTTATCTGCTACAACGTGTAGAGAAGCAAATCTGTTTAATGATAAACATAAAACTCTACAAAACTTCCATCTGGGTGACATAGTCCATTTTCTACCACCATCATCTGTGAGGTCATGATGACAAATTGGGCATTAACTGGTTGCAGTTTTATAAAGTCATTTATAAGCGGTGAAAAAACACTAAATTGTAGAGGGCATTCAGGGTACTGTGGTTAATCACGTAAATATTCATCTTGTTCATCTGTTTCCCCCCTGCAACAAAATCTAGAGTTGGGCGCTGTTACAATACTACCTGAATTGGAGATTCGGATGAGGTAGATGACAGGAAATGAACATGAGCCATCAGAAAACTAAAACTTTATTGGGGATACTCCCTGAAAAATTTCCAGCCCTCTTGACATTGGGGACAATTCAAGACTAATGTGGTCACATATTACTTGCCCAAAACTCTTTAAGATTGGGTTCAAACCAAATCTATGTGGCAAGCGAATCCTATTTGACTGAGATGACTAAGCCTGCTACAGAATCCATGATTTGCAACAATTATAGATCTTAGCTTGGACCGCTTGGAAATGGATCAAGTACCTCCATGATCTCCTTATAATTTAATTCTAAGAAAATAAATATTACTCTCTCTTTTGTCATTTTAAGATTAAATTGACCTAAACTTTTATTACTTATAGACGAAATAATAGTAGGATTTACGACTTTGGGGATGTTTACCTGAGATAAGAATTTCCAGGCAGAAAAGAAACTAAGTAAAATCCAGCACCTAGGAACTTCAGGTTTCATGGGCTATAAATTAGTAAAAAGGGACAAGTGGTATAAATACTTGGTCAAAAAAACTACAATCAGGATCTTACAAGTCATTCAATATTGACTACCCAGTTGAGACCTTTATTGTCCTCTGTAAGAAATGACCTCAGGCTTGCATTACTTGAAGACATCCTTTTTTGTAGCATAGGATGCAGTGGGTCAATCCAGAAGGCGACTCCATTAGTTCCTGCGCATGTGATGACTCCTAATCAAGCTTACAAAGTGCACTTTTAATAGCAGGTTCTGAATGAAATAGTTTGACTAAATGCACATTAATGATCAATCTAGTAAAGGGATTTTATTTTTTTATTGTCATGAATTCTGAAAATTGAAGGCAGTCATATTGAACTAGTCTTGGATTTTGAGTCTCAATTAGTTTGCTGCCATGAAACCTAGTGTCAAAAATTTGAGGATTTCTCACTTGTATAATTAGATCCTGCATGCTTAATTGGGATGAAGTTTGGCTGTTTGATCCTCAATTTTGCCAGTGACTTACAGTTTTTTGGACCATTTGGAAACTCACTAGGCATACTCAAATGGCTCCAACTTTTATAAATGATTTTAGGTTTGATTTTCCCTCCTTAATTTGGGAATTTAAACTGAGGCAGGTAAAGTTACAAGTTGTGGATCCTGAGATCTCAGCTTGCTGACACTCTCCAAAGGTGACTTAAAATAAAAACTGGAAAGAGAATTAAATAAAATTCATCTTTTTTAAATTAGTTTATTTGATAATTATTCGTTAAGCCAGGCGCCAGTATTTATACCTTTAGGGCATCTCCTGGCCACATTCAAGCACGAAATCTCACAGATTATTTTCCACCTCAGTTTGGCCCTTGAACTGATATGACTGGAACCTGTTACTAGGTTTATTGATGGCAAAATACTCTCATATTTGGGAGGATTTCAGTTATGAATATCGCAACAATGAGCGTGAAAAATGGTGCTAGGATCTTTTGAAATGACATTTAGAATATTGCTGACAAAATATGAATTATGTGAGATTTCGTGGTCAATGTAACAAAATGATGTACCTTTGATTAGATGTCAGCAGGCCTCTCTCACTAGCACTAGTTACTCCCATTTGGGTAGTCTATATGCAAGTGCTGTTATGCCAGTTACATGTATCAACATACAAAAACTAGCTTAGGTTCAGCTCCAAATATGTTTTTGTCATACTGCTGATGTAAATGACTCCCTAATTGGGATGTCAACTGGCCCTCACAACAGCACTATGTACTCCCATTCAGGCGGTCCATGTGCAAGTGCTATCATGCCAATTACACTTACTGACATTCAAAATTCACCCTAAGGCAGGAAATTGATTACGTTTTTGCTTGTCTGATTGTCCATGAGACTTTTAAACATAAAATTTGGTTAGTCATAAATAATTTTGCATACAATTTCTCAATACTGGTCCCAAATAATTGGGACGAGTTGCTGAGGTTTGGGGCAGCGATAATTGGCCCAACTGTGCAAATGTATTCAGAACAAGCTACTGATAGAATACTTACTTTAATTGACATTGAGTTTACTGCCTATCTGAGTAGTTGTAGATAAGGTTGACCTAAATGTGTGGTTGTATTCAGCCTGAGCTTCTGTAATATAATTAAATCCACATTGCAATATTTGGCCTGAGCCATGATATTTCAATAGGTTTTTATTAGATAATTAGCTTAAGAATTTTTAGGGAAAATAGGCCAAATCTGTAAGTTATCAAAAGTTTAATTTTGAGTCAACCACAGAATCTGACACCTAGTGAATTGGCAATATCCCTGATTTGATAAAGTACTAACTGAAGGACAAGAATCATCACAAGTAACTGGTTGATCTGACTTACCAATTGCTAAGCATGATGATACTGCATAGCAAATTACAGTTCCCCAATCTGTAAGTCCCAATACAAAATTGTCATGACATCCTTATCTCAGTGAAAAAAGAAAGCCATAGTATGACCCCTTACTGTATATTAAAGAAAGAATATGTGTTAAGTAATTGAATAAGTTACTCATGAGACTATTATTCATTTAATTTTACTGGAAACTAAGGATTTTCGCCTAAGTAATAAAGTTCTGATACCTATTAATATTAAATCAAATCAATTTACAAATTACTTAATTTACATAAAAGTCTGAGGAGTAGCAGCTTTATGATACCACTTAATAATATGCTGTCTATTGCCCATTATTGGAGGCATCTTGAGTTAAATTAAAATAATTTTTGGTGTCAATTAGGTTAAAATCAAATTAATACTTTTTAGTAGTGTAGCATAGGGCCAGCACATTCTTATTTCAGCTAATTTGCAGAGTAGTTTTTCAAGATATATCAAAAGAGGTGCTGTCTTAGAACCATTTAATTACTCAAGGAGGAACTCTTACACAGAGGTGTATCTGGGTGTAAAGAAGAAAGCCTAAGATGAGAAGAAGAGCCTCATAAACCTTGTTCATGAACTTCTAAATAGGTAATCTTGCATGGAGAGGAGTTAAGGGAGAAGATCCAGCTTGTCTCAATTTTAATTTTATTTTTAGCATTAGTTTGATAGAAAAAGGACCCATTTTTAATTGGTACAGTTAAGTTTTTGTAGTTAAGCACAGTACTTATTTTATATAAAACCTCTTATCTATTATTTTTCACTGTATTACGTCTAAGAACTTTACTATTTAGATAAGGTAGATCATAATGAGTTTAGCCATAGTATAAGTAGTGACTGGAAAAGATACAGACTCTAGTCTTAAATTTGTAGACTTTACTAAATAAACACCATCTGTTGGTCTATTGTCTCCATACAATAGATAGATGTAACATTGCTTTTTATATGATTAACCAAGAACTAGCACCTTATAGAAGCGTGCTCTTCAACACTATAGCTCATGAATGTGATGACAGATGGTGATTACACCAACAGGGGTGGCACCATAATCAAAACAAATTATTTAAACAAAAAATAATGAAATTCAAAGAGTCAGTATAAAATATTTGTCATTAGAATTATATTTTTGATGAAGATGTTACTTCCATAAATGAATCAAATAATTCTTTATATGGAATATCTATTAGTTTAGAGTTTTAAATAAGAACTGAAAGTTCAAACAAATCATTAAAGTAAAGAGATTGCAAAGTATGAAACAAATAACTGAGGAGTCACAGGATGAGAACAAAATTAATGATTATCATATTGAATACTGAATGATGGTAAATGTCAACTTGACCAGAACAAATCAGAAGTAATAATGTCCCAGAGTATTATGAAGATCAAGCCACAAAAAGATCAATATAGTAGCCAATATTATGCCACGTCATCAAAAGCCTATTAACTTGATTTCCTTGGACATCCAGATACTTCTATTCAGTGCGCCGCGCCTCAACGCTCTGAGACATAAAATGCTTCATATGCAATTAGTCATATTCAACCTGAAAGAGAAAATGACAACTATAACTCATAAAAGTGCCTACATTTGACAAAGACAGAAATATGACCACGTTTGTCAAATGATTCAAGATGGCCATGTACAAGGGTAATGACCAGAATAAAGTGGCTACCATCATTAAACTTAAATAAATGGAGCATTTATTTGGTAATGCCACATTTATAAATTAACCCTGCTTAAAAGAAGATAAAAGACATTTTTTATGAGGGTTAAGGTCCTAAACATATAAACTTGTAAAGCTAATTTTATAGAGTCAGCTATGAGAAACACAAAACAATTTGTAAAATTTTCTGATTGGTTTATAAAGAAACACAGGTTCTTTTAGGCATCAAGGTGATCATTAATCTTGATGCAAAAATTTACTACAACATGCATTGTAACATTTTTAAACTTGTTTAGACTCTAAGCAAGAATTTGTTCAAAATCTTTTTACATCTTTATGACTCAATTACTTACACCAGTGTCCTCAAACCTTTATATCACCAGAAACTAGTGCCAATCCTGGATTTTTCAGGCACTTGAGTGAAATCAACAGATGGTAAATGAAAACTAACTCTTTCTGCTAAGCATCACTTTTCAAAAATCAATTCAGCCTTAAAATTTAGCTCCACTAAAGAGATTTACAAAAACTATTGGCAAGTATGGCGGGAAAACCCCACAAAAGAACCCGCGGGCTTGGCCAAACGAGCCAGCACCACCCTCAAATGAAGCAACCCCTGGTCACCCACCTCAGGGTCAACCAGAATCACCCGCTCTCAAGCAGCAGCCTTAAAAGCAGGCACCACCCCCCAACCTGGAGCTACTTCAACTAGCGCCAGTTCACCTGATCGCACTTCTGCAACCTGCACGCCCAACAGCTCTGCGTGCGCTACTCCCACCAACCCACTGGGCCCACTCAAACCAAGGAGGCCATCACCCACGCTGTTTTAATGGCGTCTGCTCAGTTGAATGCAACTCAGCCCATCCAGGCATTCACCTCCCCCATTGTGTCATCTAATTCAGCCCCATCTATTATTGCTGACGCCGTGTTTCTGGCTCCCCCCATGAGGGGCGATACCCAGCTACCTGGCCCCCAAACCCTCGGATGTAAGGTTGGATTAGCCGCACATTCTGGTTCACCAAGCACCAAATTGGGACAATCCACTCTTCCCAATGGGGATTCAAATGGTTCGGATTTTGGAACTTCACACCAGTTCCAATCTCACCCATCCCATTTAAACCCCGTAATCAGCACTTCTCAAGTCAGCACTTTATCGCCATATGCTGAAAACGACCAATTACCAATCAGACAGTGAGTTTTGACCACGAAATCACAGCAAATACTCGGGCTGAATTTACCCAAATAGATTAGGATGGTGATGAAACATCGCCCTCCTCCCATTTGGCTGGAGTTAATTCCAATCTGGATGGGCCTCCCCAATTTAGCGAAGCCCAACAATCCACCCCTCAATTCAATATGATGCCAGCAACTGCTGGAACATTCCAGCAACAAGGGAACTCCACAAACTTGTCTAAACCACCAGCTTGCATTCAACCTGCAATTGTAGCCCAAAGCAAACACAAACATACCAAAGGAGCCACTGGGGCGTGGCAAAAACCTCTGGCACCAATGCTACCCAAAGCTAATCCCCGTGAAGTGGCTTTTATTGCTGATGTTAAGAAGAAATGGGCCGAAACTAGAGCGCAAAAAGCTCTACCTCACTCAACCCTCTCCCACATGATTTGCCTTTATTATGAGCATAACCCTGTTGAATTCTATATATAGGATTACTTCTCATACTTTGCAGTGATCGCGAAGACATTCCCAATTAACACCACCATCCATGAATCAGTGGAGGGCCACTACATCGATGTGGGATTCACTGAAGCTGCCCTTGCTGACCATGCTGCCACCCTCCAGGTCATTATTCCGCGTGGATCTCTTCGCATCTCCCACACACGCTCTCACTTGGAGAAAATTTCATGGGTTACAATTTCCAACCTACTAACGACTGTTGATCCTGAGTCTCTTAAACTGGTGCTCCATCGTGGTTTAACGGAGTTTGGGTCTGTTCTTTCAGTGGACTTTAGCGTCCCCTCTTACTATGCTCCCACCCAAAGAGCTCGCACTGCTGGGGCGTCGTTCATCCCCTCCCCACTGTATTCTGCAACATTGAGGTTATTCCTCATGTGGCGGTAGTTGGGGCATGCCCTGAGATCTTTTTTGTCGATACTGATCAAGCGCGCCCCCGGTGTTCATGGTGTAACGCCCTTGGACACCTGTATAGTGGCTGCACAGCTCGAAAACAAGCCCTCTTAGCCACCACCCAGGGGCACAAACCAGGCCAAAAATGATCCCACGTGGCCGCAGCAGCAATTCCACAACTCACACAATGGGTTCCCGTTCAAGACCTGTCCCCTGAGGCCTTATGCCTAGCAGTTGAAACAGCTAACCCACTATTGGTTTAGGATACCTTCGCGCTCATGCCCCCCTTCCAGTGGGCACCCCCTCCAATCTCCCAGAGTCAACTCCCTCTCTCACCAAGCGCAAGGCATCTCCCACAGGGCGCCCCTCGTCAGCCACCCCCACTCAGGGCTCCGCGGCACCCCCATCAACCTCCACCAGCGGTTTATCGCATCAACCCTCAGCTCCCAATGGAGCTATGCCCACCAGCATGGACTGGCAACCCACGGCCTGCAATAGAAGTGCCACCTCAAGGAGTCCTACCCCAACCCCACAGTCCATTTGGCGCGGCTCCTTTGCAGTGTTGGAGGAAGTGAATATGGACTCAAACTCATCAAATGGGGACACCGCGGAGGTCGCCGTTGAGCACCCTCAGGTTCTTCCCCTGAAACAGAGTGGGGGCAGCATCCTAGGCTGGCTTACTGGGTCCTCCGCCCCCCACCCTATCCTTCCCCTCAGAACCCTTGACGCTTCTCACAGATTGCAGCTAATAGTCAAGCTAAAGGACTCAAAACTAGCCGCCTCACAGCAGCAGGCTTAAGCGCTGGCAACCCCCCAGGACATGTAGGGGAACAGCTATGAGTCCCCACGGCAGCACCCTGGCCCTGCAATTCATCAACGCGAATGGGTACGGGACTTTAAGAGGAGAGCCCGCCTACTCCTCAACTTCAGGTCAGCACAAATTGACTTCGCTGCTGTTCAGGAGCCCCATATCCTCCCCCACGAACAATCTGAATGGAATGAACAGTTTGGAGGCAACCCCTTCTGGAAAAACCATGCAGCCCCTATTGTTTTGAATCCCTGGGTTAAAACCCATTCTTTTTCACAATATCTAGGTGGCCGCCTCATACTGGCTAAACTCACCACTCCTGACTTCTCTTTCTTCGCTGAAAGCATCTACCTGCCTAATGCAGGTCAGGAGCAATACCGGCTCTTGGAAGAGCTCGTCCAACTCAATCTCCTATGGAATACAGTCCTCTTGGGAGATTTCAACACAACCATAAGTCGCGTCCGTGACTCTTACCCCCCTGCAGCAAAGATACGCCCTGGATCAAGTCGCCTCCAGGATTTCCTTCGCCTGAGTGGCTTTATGGATGCGCTTCCACCCTCCGCGTCTGGCCTAGGTTGCATGACTAGGATTCAGTATGATGGAGGAGCTTTCCAGTCAGCGTCACGCATAGATATGGCACTGATTAGCCCCCTGCTAATTGGCCGCGTCTCCTCTCCCATCTCTCGTGACAACCATCTGATTGATCACAGATCACTCACCGTTGTCCTCACCACCAAGCTTAGACTGTCGCGTAGGTCCTGCCTAGGGTTGCCGCAACTCTTCTCAACAACCCCTTCACTAAGGAGAAGCTGTCTATGACCATCCAGGAGACTCTTACCTCCCCCCATCCCACCTGCTTGACCACAAGGCTAGATGGGCGGTGACCAAGGAGGGCATCACCCGCGTTGCTTACAACTGTGCCAAAGCCCAGATGACCGCAGCTCGCGCCAGAGTCAAAAGGGCGGAAGCCAGAATCAGACATCAGGAGCGAAACTGCCAGCCTTCGCCCTCTCCCAGTTGGTTGGAAGACTAGGAAGCAGCGCAGGAAGCACTCCGCTTAGAGCTCACACTGCAGGAAGAACGGGCAGCAAACATTACAACATCTCTTTACTTTGCTCAATGGGAACGCCCCACCCTCTTCTTCTTTCAGAAACAGAAAGACCAGTCAACAGCGCAGGATATTACTGCACTGAAGATTGGCACTACAACCACTTCGGATAAGGAGGAAATCACGCAGGAACTACACCGCTTCTACTCCATCATCTTCCATGCCACCCAGGTGGACCCATCGGACATCCAAGACTTCCTGTGGCAGGCTCCAGAGCCGCCCATTAACCCACGGGCTGATGAGGCTCTACTTGCCTATTTCCATCCAGGAGGTGATGGAAACCCTTCTGAAATCCCCAGGGCTTAAAGCCCCAGGCCCAGATGGAATACCCTTCGAGGTGTACCTTCTGGAACCTGCGATGAGAGCCAGAACCCTCCGCGACCTCTTCGCTGCATTCTTGGTGAATGGCGAGGTCTTCCCCGGCTCCAGAGGCTCAATCACGACCATCATTCACAAGAAGTCAGACCGTGAGAACCTGGCGAACTGGCGCCCCATAGCGTTGATCAACACAGACCACAAGCTCTTCACAAAGCTTCTGGCCAACTGCATCACCAAATGGGTGTCACCTCGCCTCTCCCCATCCCAGCACGGTTTTATTCCGGGGAGGTCATTATGTGACAATTATAATGACCTTCACGTGACTTTGACTGTTAACTCTCATAAGGTGAATGGCTTTGTGGCTCTCATGGATATGGAGAAAGCATATGATCGGGTGGCCTGGAAGTATATTGATGCTTCCCTGGCCCGCTTCCATCTCCCCCCCGCAGCTAGGCGCTGGATATCAGCGCTCTATGACCAGCTCCACACCAGATTCCTGGCGCCAATGGGTTTTACAGTGGCATTACCAGTTGGACAAGGTCTCCAGCAAGGGGACCCCCTGAACCCTATCCTTTTTAACATCACCCTCGACCCCCTCTTGGCCTCCTTACAGGACAAGCTAACGGGGATTCTGGTCCCAGGTAAAGCCCCCACCCGCACCATGGCATTTGCAGATGACACCGCCATTGCATTTAGCTGCCCTGGGGATGTTGCCCTCGCTGCTGTGACCATTGAGAGGTACACCAAGGCGTCCAACGCCATGGTCAACACCTCCAAGACAACAGTTGCACAGGTCGGCTCCCCCACCTTCTCCCCACCATTTGGTATTGAGCCTGTGCGTGGTACCTTCCGTCACCTGGGCGTTCACACCAACCAACAAGGAGTTGCGCTAAAAGACAATGAGGACTTGCTCCTCGCAGCAGTTAACTCTAGGATTGCCAACTGGAACCGGTGGCACATCACCCCCCAGGGTCAAGCTCTGATGGCCAATGTGTTCCTCCTCTCCAAAATCTGGTACCTAGCGCACGTCTGCCCATTCACAGATGCCTTTTATACGCGGCTCAATGTACTCCTCCGCTGTTGGATCTGGGGCTCAAACCATCCATCAATGGCCCTCTCAACCATTAACCAACCCTGCAATGAAGGGGGCCTAGGGCTTCTGGACACTCAATCCCACGCCACCACAATCTTCCTGAAGTTCTTATGGCCGATTGTCTGCTGGGACGCTACCCCCATGCCCCAATGGGCGCCCGCCCTCCGCCAGTAAGTGTCAGCAGCTCTGGGTCTTCCTAGAGCATCTCTGACCTTATTAGGGGAGTGGCTCACAAACCACCCAGGCCATCGCATGAAACCATCCTCATCCCCCTACTGGAACCAGGCTCTTTGCCCTGAAACGAGTAGGCGCGCTGATCCACCATGCCTTCCCATACAAAAGGGAAGGCCCTGGCCTCAGCCCCCGTCGCCATGCAATTGTGCACGATGGACAAGTTGTCACAACTCGCCTCAACCCCCAAGATCGTCCTCCCATCTGCCCAAGACTCCTTGAGCTCCTCCCTCCCTCCGTGAGATTTGACGTTAAGGAATTGTGGAAGGACGTCTATCACCCCATCCTGTCAGCAAAGGTGTCCAACACCTTATGGAGGGTGCTCCACTGTTCATACAGGACAGGGGACTGGACTGGCCCTACCTTCCAGCACTGAAGCTGCCCCCACTGTGCGGAGCCTATTGACTCCCACCTCCATCGTTTTTTCACCCGTCCAGGTGTCGCTGCATTTTGGCCAAAGGCCCGCGCACTCCTCCATGCTCAGCCCTGGTCTGGACACCCTGTGCAAGACCTCATGTTCGAGCAGACGTTGCCTGGTTGCCACCAACCCCTCTGTGTCCTCGCCTATGCCACAGCCATCTGGACCATCCATAACTCCTTCCTTTGTGCTGCCTTTGACCAGCAGGTGTGGACCCTTCCACACATGATCATCCTCTTTCAGGTACACTTTGAGATGGCCCTGAAGTTCTACACTATGTCGCCAACCCTCCCCCGCTCAGTTGTCACTGCAGCACGGCTCTGGCGCGCAAACCCCCCTCCCTTTCTCGATGCCTCCTCCCTCCCCTTCCCTCACCTCAGGCTCTTAGGATCCCAGGCGTAATTTAATAAACATCGATGAGTCCCCACCTCAGGTTGGGACCATCTAGTACTAAAAAACAGATGGTAAATAAAAAGATCTATCAATATCCTGCAAAAAATGAGCAAGAATTCATGAAAGCACATATTTAATGCATCCAAGTGCTGAAATTGTTTTCTACAATTGCAATTTAAAAAGGCATTATGCTTCAAAAATCATTAAAAGAACTTTTAATGTAATAATTTAAACCAATTACCTGTAATAAGGTAAACTAGGATGCACAATAAAAGCAGAATATTCTATTGTGTTGGAAGTAGAAATCCCACCCAATAGAAATTAAGACGCAAGCAATGTAGTCATGTTCTTTAATAAAGAGACTATCAAAAATTAATCATTATCATATTCCCATATATTTCTAATGATGCTTGTGTGATGACTCACTCCCAGAGAAAAACACACAATCCCGGATAGAATAATATAGTTGTTAAATTAAATGTAAAGTAAATTAATAAAAGATACTGTTGAGGGATAAAGGCAAAATAATACACCAAGTCTGAAGGATGTTAAGACAGATATGTCCATGTTTAAAAATTATAACTAAAGTATCTGAGCATTAATTATTCTGAAGCACACTTTTGATCTCTTGGACTTGGCTTTATCTATCTAGCAACTAATTATTCCCACTTAAAACATATAAAAGGAAAATACAAAATAAACAAAAAGAATAAAGAAAGAAAAAAATATGCAAACAATATAATATCAACAACTATTTATAAGAAGACAAAAAGTGTATATTTTATCACTTTAAAACGTTTAGAGCCTTAAGGACTTCGTTGAATAACCCACAATATCTATTCTTTGGGAGGTGGAAGCGAGTTTGTTGGCACTAAGCTAGTAGATAAATTTTAAGAAGGGCAAAAAAGAGATTAGAATTTCATACAAGACCTGACTGTTAAACCCTATTTGAAATAAGCTAAACTATAAGTACTTGACACCAAATGCGTTGTGCTAGTCAGTTAAGGAATGGCAAGCAGATTATTGAAAGTGGTCCAAGGAAAGGTCTACAGAATATTTAAGAGTAGTTTCATCTAGGGGAGAAATAAGAAATAAATGAAGATGTGGTCAATCATAGAGCTTATAAGCTAGTTAATAAGGGTAATGTGTTGAATAATTGATTAATTTTTTCAGTACTAGATGGACAAACTTGACAGGGGGAATCATCAAAGGTTATGTACTTAAGCCAGTTCTCCTAAGAGCTGGAGGCAAGGGAAATTGAGTGAGGACATTGAGAAAAGGAGGTGGATTGCGCGCGAGAGTATCGCTGCAATTTGAAATACCAAGAAAATTACATGGTTGAGACTTTCAGAGCCATCCTGAAGTTCATCTAGAAGTGTGTCTTATGTGCATAGGGTCCATAATTGCGAGTCAAAAGCAGTCCAAAGGAAGTTATTAGTGAATTTCCTCAGTGCCAAGTCATAGGAAAGGACTTGAAGTGGATGGTGGCTTCGACTTAGGGTCTTTTCAAAGATAGATCTTAAACAGGGTTGCCAGGCCTTGGAAGGGCATGGAGGAGCGCATGGACCTAGTGTCCAGAAAGTTGTGACACCTGAACTGGTGAAAAAGTGGTGGAGATTGGAGTTAATAGTCTCTGAAAATCAAGGGATCTGTGGTATTAAAAGATTGATCCAATTCAGTTCCTGACTTTAAATAAGTGTAGTAACAGCCATAAGGTGTTATAACACTTTCACAGGCAGTATTGCATAGTACATATCCTGCAAGAGCCTAAAGATGTTATGCTCAAAGAGGGAGGGAGAAGTCTAATAAAGCATATGAGGAATGGAGGTCTATTAAGTGAGTTGAGGCGTGTTATGACTACTTAATCATTGTGTACTATCAAATGGCACCAGGAGCTGAAGCCTGGGACATCCCTTATGTATGGGAAGGCTTGATTAACCCATACACCCAATCATCTCAAGTCAAGGATTCCTGATGCCAATAATTGGACAGAGCGGATTTCAGGAGATGGCCTGGGTAGTTAGTAAGCACTCCTCTAGAGATGCTATGATACTCTAAGAAGTCCCAGAGATGCTGACTTTGATTAATTTAAGGCCTCGCCCTTTAGGGGATGGAATCACATCCCATCTGACAACTGGTTGAAGGATATTCAGTAATTAGAGGTGGCATGAGAGTAGTTGTTCAGAAGCCAAAGGCCCCCTTCAGTGTGAGGCCAGGTTATTTTTGCAGTGCCGTGGGTGGGTGGTTGATGCCCCAGATCAAAAGCATAGAACGTTTTAAGACGTGGTGAATGTTTCTTATAATAAACAGACACGCGTCAGAAGAGTTGGGATTTTGCTACGTTTTCAGCTTCCTAGGTTAAAGAATATGCTTTTTGACTAGGGGGATAAGTCCCGTTAATGAATGAATCTGGATATCATTTGGTTTTGATATCAGTTATTTTGTGCTAGCAAGTTTTTGTGTAATTTTCGCCGTTTAGATCTGCTGGGGTCAATCCATGTGAATGCCTAAGATCTTGTTAGATAGAGTTGACAACAAAATTGATTCATCTAATAGTTGATCAGTAATTAACTATTAGATGTACTGATTAGTATTAGTCAGGTTTTATCACTGAGTGATTTAGAATTTATTTTAATTATGAGGTGAGTGATGCCGACTGCAACTAGCGAATCAATCAGTTGGTTTGTGACCTGCTAGAATGGGTAGAGTTTCCCATTACCTAAGCAGTTCGCTAAACAAGGTGGTTGGCTTACTGTGATTAATTAAAAATGGTATGGACACGTTCCGTTAAATTTTCCTGTTTAGTTTCTGAGATGTCCAGCAGCGAAAACATAATCCCAATGGAAAAGACCATCACCAGAAGTGACTTCAAAGGGAAATTTAATAGTAACGGCTAAAAGTTTCCTTGCTGAGGCGCCAACAGAGTAGTTGAGCGCCAAATTTCCCTATAATTTCCTAGTTTCTTATCAAAAACAAATCTAAATTCTATTTAATATAAAGTTCTATTCATCTTCAAATTATTATTGATGTAGTACAATAATTTGTGACTCTTTTGTGTGAAAAACGGTAAGGATTGGATATCCTTAGAAGAGAATCAGGCCTTTGAAGAAGACCTCCGCCAACTCAGTGTGATGGAAACTAAGACATAGAACAATTGAATCTAGAGTTAGATTGAGGTCATCCAGAACAGGTAAGAAGTCCCCAATAGTCAGCATAATCATCATCAAGTGGAACATTAAAATTTAGCGTTGGACCACTTTTTAACCTGGTTTATCTATTCAGCTACAGATAATAGACTCCATATGATTATCAATCATATATTTACATTTATACAAAATTAACGTGATTAGTGCAGAAAAATTTGATCATGTGCAATTAACCTCTGGGAACTAGTAACTGAACCCTAATTTAACATGAACCAGACCTAATATAGAAGGAAAAAATTGGCCATCAGGTCGACTATGAGGGGGTTATTTTATTTTTATATTAACTGGTAATCCTGGAGCTCAACGCTTCTAGGACCAAGCCCTCATTGGCAATAGTATAACTATTTGTGAATTGACCAGGACCCCTAATTGACGGAAGGTTCTGCACGTTGGCTCTTGACCAAATGGTAAAGGGAATGTGGGAGAGCCAACCTGTACTACTGTTGTTTTAGAGGTGTTGACATCAGCGTTGTACGCCTTGGCGTACCTCTCAAAGATCACATCAGCAAGAGTGGTGTCCTAAGGGCATTAAACGGGATACCAAAGTCATCAGCAAATACCATAGTGTGTAGGGTCCTTACCTGGCATTTTGCCCCCCATCAGAGTCTTCTGCAAGGAGGCCAATAGGGGACTGAAAGTTAAATTAGAAGGTCTGGGTTCAGAGGTAGCCCTGGTGGAAAACCTGCCCAGCAGTAACTGCCACTTTAAGTCTATGGGTGCAAGATTCAAGTATGTAGTTGATCATATATAGCGTAGATCTAACGTAATTTATAGACTAAAAAATGTGGAAGTGGTCTAAGGAAGCATCTATGCCCGCTAGGTAACTTGATCATAAGGCTTAATCATATTTAGAAGAGTCTCTATTCCTTTTTCCCTGTGTGAGTTAGCAAAAGTCGCGTGGAGTTCACTTTAGTTATTCAATAGAGACCTTGCCAGAATAAATATATGTTGGGAGGATTTCAGTCAAGGCGATATGCATGGTGTTGTGCGGTTGTTCAGTAGCTTTGTAACAACTTGTAGTCCGCTTTAAATAAGGGTATAGGGATCTGGTTGTCCATGTTCTCACAGCCTGACTTTTAAATGTGGGTCGTGAAGACCCCACTAGAATTATGGAATACATTGTTTTTGTTTAAAAGTGGGGTGAAAAGGTCACAGAGAAAAATAAGCTTTTACCAAGGGTTATAGAAGATATAACTCAAAAGGTTATCCTTCAGGGGTTGATGGGCTTTAAGACGCGGTAATTTTTGGAGAATCTTTTACAACCTCATGACAAGTGATGGAGGCCAGAAGAGCTTATTCTGCTCATGTGTCAGCAAGTGGCTCTGGAGTACGCCATAAGAAAACTTGAAAATCCTATAGGTCATCCTTGTCATTATGGAGCATTTTGGAGTGAATTGGTGCAGTTTCATAACATGGCTTTATGACATGAATGAGGAAACCAATTGTAAGGATAAAGCTGGTGTCAGTAGTCCAAAAAGGCTAAGTTGGCAACCCTCCCTGATTATAAACATACCTAGGACCAACGCTGGGTAAAGGCGAGATATGACCAGGTTGGTCTAGGGAATGTGCATGATTCTCAGCCTGGCATTATAGCCGGGGCATTCTAATGCATCAGATATATTCTCAATCCCAATGGTTGATTACAGTTGCTTGAGGAACAGGGTTTCAAAACCGTTCAATTATAATATTACCAAAGGGTTCAAGTACATTTACAATCTACAAATTGGTTTAGCCAATATTAATTTACAGAACCCAGGCTGATGGTAGCATGTGCCTATTGGTGCGCTTAGGCTCAGCACCACTCCTGGTAATCGATGTTTTGCCCCCCATAGTTTAGGTGTGTTTTCATGAGACCAACTTTCTTCATTGGTTGACTTCCAATAATAAATTCCCCTTTACTTTACGTTTTTTATTATGGTTCCTTTGCGAACCTGTGCATGGACCACCTAGGGGAGGTCTCTATTAACGTTGGGCCTTTTATTATAAAAAATATCTACCATATCTAGTGCGCCGCTGGGCTGCCCTATTCCTCTCAAGAGGTACCCTTACCTTACAGTCTGGATGAGCTGGAATATTCATTTACTGTCTTCAGCCAATGTACTACCAGCTCATTCAGAGCTTCATTGCAAGTTCAAGCTCACCGTTGATCTGGTGCGTTTATCATCTTCCATTTACCCTTTGACTGTATGGGAGGTTGAGGCTTGGACGTGTAGGTTAAAGATCAGTTAGCTAATGGGCGCGATATTATAGCATACCTCCCCCATTATGATCCTCACTTCTCTTTGTGGTGAAGGCAGAATGTACCTTATGCCCATGTGTAGACTAAGGGAATCACAAAAACTTCACCTGTATCATACTTGCATCCCATCCTGTTGGATTCTTAGATTGCATGCTATGTAAACAAAACTAAAGCCTTCTCTATACTGGATTGCCTTAATGCGTTCATCCAGATCTGGAAAGAAGGGCCAGGTGTGGCTAACCGCATTCTGTACTAAAAAGGAATTTTGCTGTTAGGGGTTATGCCCTTTGGACTTAAAAGCGCCCCAGATATCTTTCAACGACATATAGATATGGCCTTGGGGACATGCTGGGTGTGTGCGCGGTAGCCTACATGAATGATATCCTAGAGTTTTCTCTCAATAAAGAGTCCCATGCTATACATTGTGGCAAGTGGTTGAGAGTTTTTTTAACCAATCTTATGCTATAAAATTAGTATGAGTTTTTTAAGTCCAAAGGCACCCCCTGGGAAACGTCGTGTTTAACCAAGGCCACATGATAACTCCAGACAAGGGGAAGGCAATTTTTGAGTGACCACCCCAACTTCAGTCAAGGAAGTGATGCGTTTTTGGGATTGTGTATGTTCCTTAAGAGTTCCACCCCAAATCTATCTAAAGTGACGGTTTTTTGTATAAGGCGAGTGGGGCAAAAATGCTCTAGTGGTCCTCAATTTTTCAGGATGCTTTCAAAGTGGTAAAGTGCACCATGTTGTCTACGTCCATCCTTCGCCATGTAGATCCCAAAAAAGGAGTTTATTGTGGCTTTTAATGCCTCAACTTCGCTGTAGCTGTGGCATTATCACAAGTTGGTGAAGATGGAATAGAGCATGGTGGTATATTTTTCCAAAAAGATAATTTCACCTGAGTTATAGTACGCCTTTTATGACAAGGAGTTATTGGCAGTGTTTGAGGCGCTGACTTATTGGCGTCATCACTTTCATGGCTCATTCTTCTCCTTCTATGTAAGTACATATCACTGTGCCTTGTCATATTACCGCTCACGTCATGTCTTGACCCATGGCAGACCCACTGGCATGAGACCCTGCTTATTTTTCATTTTCTTATGAGTTTACAAAGGGCAAGGAGAATGGTTTGGCTAATGCTTAGAGCTGAAACCTGCATTAGCGCCTGATCCTAAGAAGGTAGAGGTACACAACACCCACTTGGTGAATTCGCCAGGTAAGATTCTGTCTCAATTTTTCTCCCTTGGCCCATGTGACAGCGCTTGCTCCTCAGGGAAATGTGTAGAAATATGGTATGTTCAGAAGGGTATTCCTTTCACAGCCTTTGTTGCCAAATATACTATGGTCATTGCTAAGATAAAGTTAAATCAGTAAAATATTAACAGGGGTTACCACATGAAGTATGAGAAGGTGTGGTTTTAGGGGCGCCTATGCTTTCCTGACGGACACTTCAACTGGTTATTCATCTGAGACCATCATGACGGAATCAACGGTGGCCATCCTTGGAAGGCGAAGACTCTGGAGCAAATTTGACATACTAAAATTGGAAGGGGTTAGCCGCGCAGGTGGCCAGGTATTTTAAAGAGTGCCAGGTCTTCAAACAAATGAAGCTGAATTGCCAGTCACTAGTGGGGTTGTTTGTACCCATTCAAAAGGCTGGAGGGCCTTGGACTTCTTTATCAGTGGAATTTACTGTGGATTTGCCTGTATCTGATAGCTATGATGCCATAATGGTAGTAGTGGACCTTTTTTACAAAGCTCGCCCGCTTTATTCCCTACAGAACCACAGTAAATGCGGCTGAGATAATTAGAACTCCTCACTCATGTGTTTTCTTATCACGGGGTCCTCAATAAATAATTAGCAAGTATAGGCCCCAGTTTACCTCTGTCATTTGGGAAGAGTTGTGCAAGTCTCTCCAGATTCGACCTATTATTTGATTGACTATCACCCCCAATCTGATGGGCATAATTATGAGTGAAACTGTGTTTGGAACAATTCCTGCAGTGTTACACTGCCGCAGATCATTAAAATTGAATTTCTCACCGTCTTATGGACCAGTTTAGCTATAAAAACACTCAACATGTGTCTATCAGTTTTCCTCATTTTTTGCCAACCATGGGTTAAACCCCATCTTAAACATGGAGCCCAGCTGTGGATCCAAAGGCAAAAAGGTGGTTAGATTTTCTAAGACTATCAAGATAGTAAGCCAGAGGGTTTCCACAAATTTGGTGGAGGCAATTCATGTTTATAAGGAGAACGCCAATGGAATTAGATGGGTGGGTCCTGCATACAAGGAAGGGGATATCGTGATGCTTGATGCTTGAAATTCCTTATCAAGAAACCATGTAAAAAGCTGGGAGCAAAGAGTATTTTGTCTTACCGCATTGTCACAAAGGTGGGACACGCCTCATACCAGTTGGATCTCCCCATCATTCTGTATCTTTGCAGCATTTCATGAAATCAAGCTGACGTTGTTTTAAGGCCTCCTATCAGAGACCTCAGAGGCTTATTTCATGGATGGTATGCCAGAGTGGGAAGTAGAGTAGATATTATCCTAACCGAGTAAAAAGAAAACTAAGTACCTAGTATCCTGAAAGGGCTTTGTGCAGCAGATAGCAGTTGGACCAGTGCACAACTGCGCACATACCCAAAACCTGATTGAAGTTTTCCACAAGCGTTTCCCCAGTATGCTGGACCTCAGTTTAAGCAAACCATCGCCACTTTAAAGTTGGCCCCAGCCCACAAGAACTTTTCCCTGTCAAAAGCCTATGGAGGGGGTGGATCCCCAAAATAATGAGAGGGTAATGTCATGCCTTGATGACATGATTGAGGGTACTAACTGTAGGATAAAGTTGTATGTCTTGAGGCCAAAAATGTTAATTAGGCAGGCTTCCTTGACCTTAAACATACCCTGGACCAACGCATGATACAGGCGATATATGCCTAGATTAGTCCAGGAAATGTGTGATGCTTGGCCTGACGTTATATACATGGCGTTAAAATGCACCAGCTATGTTCTTAATCCTAATTCTTCGTTAAGGTTGCTTGAAGAATAGGGTTTAAAACCCGTTCCATTCTCAATATTACGAAATTGGGTTGAATACAATTACAATCTATAACTTGAGTTCAGTCAATCTTAATTACAGAACCCAGGCTGATGGTAGAATGCGCCTATTGGTGCTCTTAGGCTCAGCACTTCTCCTGCTAATTAATTCTTGCCCCCATGGCTAAAGTATGTTTTGATGAGACCAACTTTCATTGTTAGTCACTTCTGAATAAAAAATTCCCGTTAGTTATTGTTTTTTAATATGACTCCTTGATGAGCCATTGCAAGGGCCTCCTTAGGAGAGGTGTCTAACATTTGTTGGCCCTTTTATTTTAACAAAAAATATCTATCATATATGGTGCGTCGCTGGGCTTCCCTGGTCTCCTACAGATCAAGGCACCAAAGCACTCTAGCACTGATCTCCATTTATTATGAGCTCCTCTTCGGGTCCACCCAAGTGTTGTTTTTATTTTGCTACCAACTACTAAATACCGCGTTGTACACCCTTGCCTTGGGTTACTTTGGCTCTGGCACCCTTACAATGCTCTGTTTGCCATCTTACTATCGACTTGTTCCCTGATGGTGTGACTGTGCATCCCACACAACTTCTCTGGGAATGAGAGTTACAGAAACTCTCCTTACAGTTCCTGAATGATAGCTCCTTTATAAATTGTAGTAGTGCTGCCAATATACTGGGCCTTTTTTACTGAAATGTATATCTGGATTTTTTCTTTGGAAAGAAGAAGTGGTTAGGTTTTTCACTGGATGTAATAGTGGGCAAATGTTAAGTTGGTTACACACTTTTCCAGTTGATCAAATCATTAGTGAAGGTTTTCTTAAGTAACTTCCCAGTCATTCAGCTAATTGGGAGAAGGGAATAATTTGCAGTCCGTTCCAAGTGCTTAATTTTAGTTTTGGCACTTTGACTTTGGCGCAAGCCTTATTCATATGGGCTTTGGCATAGATATAAACAATCTAGTTAAATTTCTGACTAATCAATCCCCAACTCGCGCCAAGGTTACTCAGATGAGGTACTGAGGAGGAAAGATTGTACCATATTGTTGTAAACACTTTTTTTAGCAAAGGGCTGTTTAGAAGAGCCAGGTTACACTTGGCCAGAACCTGCGCGATAATCTGAGCGTAGTTGTAAGGACATCAGTGAGAGATCTGTGATCAAACTTTGATTATCGCGGATTTATAGATAAAAACAGCCAACCAGAAGGGGACCTATTTGTTCTAAGTCAATATTTGGTGATGGCTAAATTTATCTAGCCAATGTACTAATATCTGGTCATAGAATCTGGTCCAGATGCGTAGGGAGGCAGTGAATCTGTAAAGCCAGTAGAGAAAAGAAAGTACTGGAGTCTACTAGTCTATGGCCGTTTATTTGTTGCTGGTGGTAAGGATCACAAACACGGTTTATGATCATGTAGAAATCTCCCAGTAGGATTGTTTTGAGGGAGTTTTAAGCGCACTAGTTTCTCTAAAAGCAGGTTCTGGACAGCCCCTGCTTGATGAGGGTATATAATGGCGATGCAGATGGTAAAATGTATTGTTATGAGCTTAACCAGTATAAAATGGTACTTAGGTGTTGCAAGAAAGCATAGGTTTTGCTCCAAGTATTTAGAATTATAAAGGCACATTTTTTTTCCTGAAGGGCTTTCCTCCAAACTGAAAATTCCATGCATTGCGTTCATTGGGGTGAAGGGGGCTCCTGGACAGCAGAAATATCAATTTGCGTTGACCTAAAGTTGCGAATAAGGTGAGTTTTTTTAAAATCCCAAAACCATTTTAGTTTCTAGATTGCTTTTTAAAGTACTTCCTCAGGGGCTTATTTCATCTTCCCTCTGCATCCTGAGGGGTTAACAGCGCTTAAAACTAGAGCTGGAAGGCGGCTAGTTTTGCTCCTTTAGCTTGACTAAACTTTCAGGGATTTAAGCGGTGCACTGTGAGGTGACTGGGGGAGGAGGATTCTAAAAACCATTTTAAGGTGCTTCCCCTTCTATGTTGCTTGGGTAGTTCCTGATGTTGCTCAACGTTGAACTCATCAGTATCCCTAGGTTGACTCTGAGTTCATACTTTAATAGTCCAATAATGCAAAAGAGCTTCACGACATGTGAGGTGTAGGGGAAGTAGGGCCCTTTGAGTTGTTGCATCTACTATGAGTTGTAGGTTACCAGTCATTTTTGGTGGGCTGATCTTCCTTAAGAGATCATGCTTGGTGTATGAAAGCGTTAGCGGAGACTACTTAGGGTGCCTTTGAGTTCTTGGTGGAGAGACTGTTTATAGGCGTTTTGTGGGTAATGCCTCATAATTTTCAGGTGATAGAGTTGACTCCATTAGTATATAGGGTATTAAGTCTTGGGGGGCTTAAGTGTGAAGCTTGCCTAAGTTAATTTGTGAATTAGTAAATTTAAGAATATGGCGTAATTTCTCTAAGAAAAGACCTTGAACTGATTATACTGTGTGGTCTGCAAAATTGCCTCTGGCACCACATGTGAGCGTTTTTGGCTTGTCTTTAGCCCCTGAGACATGGTTTATAGTTGCTATATGAGCTGTGCATTCACTATAATGGTGGTCAAGGGAATTTTTTAAGCACAAAGTGGGAGCGCCTGATCAGTCAACAAAGAATATTTTAAGACATGCATCAACCACTGCCACATAAGGTATGACCTCATTATTGCAGACCACAGAGGGGGAGTGATGAAAGATTCCCTTGAGATGAACGCTCACTGTGTTGGGGCATAGTAATATGGGCACTGAATTCCACTGAGATCACTGAATAGAGTCAACTAATCTTCGATGGAGTGCCAATATTTAATGACTCAGGATCTACCATTGTTGGAAGATTGCAAAACCTGACCTGAGATATCTTCAGGTGAGAGCATATTTGGGATACTCAAAAGGTTCCTTGTGGGTTTATAAACTAAATGTCAGCAGTGTGATCTGCTCGTGTTTTTAAGTGAAACCTACATCGATATCGTGGTGTTTTACCATTTCATAGATAGTGGTAATGACGGGGTTGAAGGTAGCAAAAATTGTTGCAAAAATAAGGGTAAGAATAATCTCTATCATATATCATTGTGTTGTGCCCATAGTAGAGGAGTGTTCCATGGGTTAAGATTGAGCAGGGAAAATCTTTATGATACTTGTCTTCTTCATATTTCTCTTTAACATCTGAAATAAACTCTGCTTTAAGTGGGCCTGCTTTTAGCAGCATAAGTGCTAGAGGTTTCTGCATGCTCCAATTTCTCTTCTAGATCGGTTATGCTTGCTTTGAGATTTAACTGTGGGTGTCACATTGGATAGTATCTTGTCTGGTTTTGGGTTTCCCCTTCTTCTGGAGCACTACAACCTTTACTCATTCTGTCTAGTGTAGGTGCCAATTTTTGGAACATGAAAGATTAGGGAGCTTCATTTCAAATAGGGTTAGATCCAACAATTGGGAGGAGGGTGTTAATTCATCATTAGACCTATTTAGTGTGCAAATCATATGAAATATTACTGGGATCACATGATTAAAAATTTCTATCTGATTCATTAAACAATTGATTACACCACTTAGTATAGAAGCAATGGCTTGGAAAGTTCCATTCTCGCCGTTATAATTGTATGAAACATACTGTGATTGGTTTAGAAGACTTCAAATTGGGATAACTCCCATTATGTAGAATTTACTTACAATGTTTGGTGCTAATTTAAACCAGATTGGAAGGCTGATCAAACATTGTGTCTGATAATTTGGGGCCTGGTAGCTGGGCTTCACCCCTTACTGGAAGAGCTGGAAGCTGCATCTTAGCCATAGTAGGGGGGAAGAGAAAGTCTATAAATTATCAAATGTGAATATTTGTATATGATTGGTGCATACTTCTGGGCCTTTGATCTTAAGAAACAGCTTAGTAAATCGTTACCTCGTTTTTAGGGTGGGCTTGGGGTTGTTAGGCTGCAGCGCACGCTGAGCTGGAGGGCGTACAGGATGCAGAAACGCGATCTGGCAAGCTAGCACCTGTTGCAGGGGGTACAGGATTAGGGGGTGATGCCTGTATTTGCGGCTGCAGTTTAAAAGAGGATCATCATAATTGACGCAGGGTATGGATATCCAGGTTGGGCTTCTTTGTGCATTAGAATGAATGGCGAGACAGAGTGTTTTTTTGAGATTTCCCCAAATTTTACTATAAATATACTAGCCTTTCTAGTGAAGCTAAATGTCAAAGTTGATTCTTTTTTAGAAAGTGATGCTAAGAAAACAAAAGGGCAACTGCTAATTTACCATAGACTGTTATTTATTTTATTCTAATCTAAGGCTTCACGCCTAATTAAATTTTGTTCCAAAAGTCATAAAATAGTTTATTACATAATTTACAAATTAATTTAAGTTACATAAAAAAGCTGAGGGAGACGCGGCTTTTTAATTGTAATCAATATTATCTTAATTAAGTAACACTTTTTTAGCCACTTGAGTTAAATCAAAATTAGATTTTAATGTCACTAGAATAAGATTAAGCTAAAATTATAATTAGTGTCTCTAAATACATGGATGCGCACTTCAAAAAATAAAAGTTTGTAAACCAACGTAGCCAAGGCAAGTTATAAGATGTGCTATCTTTTAACTATTTACTTATTTCAGAAGTTTTTTCATCACATATATGGAGATGGGTGTACAGCATGAATCCTCAGATGTAGAGAATAACCTCAGAATCGTTGCTTTTGAGCCCAGGTTAGGTGGTGGTTCAAGGAGAGGATTTTAGGGTGAAGATGCAGTTAAAATCAGGGTTAACTCTAATTATAACATTGAATTCAGCAGAGTAATTAACTTTTTTTAAAATCTATAGTAGTAGTTTGTAGCAAAGCACAGTTCCTGTTTAATATAGTATTTTTATACACAATTTTTATTGTACCACATCTAAATACTTTAAGGTATAATTATGGAGATCAAAGGGTGTTTATTCATAGTATAAGTAGTTGAAGAAGAATACATTCACAAGTCTTTAATTTCTGAAGTTAAAATTTAATAACGCCATATGTTGGTCTATTGTCTCCATACAATAAACAACCTCAACTTAATTTCTCTTATATTTAACAAACCACAACCAATTGAAGAAATGAAATATTTAATACTCTGAATGAGGAGGAACCAGACTCTCAATATGCCACATAACTGTCGCTCACCCTATATTTTTTAAAGAGACAAACCCAGAAACAACAAGAAACTTATCCATACTTTTAATTGTATAAACTATCTATAAGTTCATAAATTATGATGTCAAATGCTTTTGATGTAATGACTAAGAAAAAGAGTTATTGCAAACAATTAAGAATCAAAGGAGCTTACTAATTGTTATCTAGAAGAAAGATTTCTTACTACATTATTATATGAGAATCTAGATTCACTAAACTTAACACCTCCAGGAACATATAACTATTATATTTGGCTTTACAATTGCAGTGAAGATAAGACTGGTGATCATTACAGGGGCCCCAAAGTTTTACAGTGAAACATTAATCACAGTATAGAAAAAATTCTACCATTGAAAGTATACCCTGTTATGGGGCGTTAAGCATTACAAGGTGTGTTATCACATTTCATTATAATCACTTTATTAAAGCCGGGGAGTTTAGAGTTATAAGACCATCTGAGCTATCTACCTATGCATTTCAGCAATCATTATTGCATTAATCTGAAAAATAAGGTAGTACCATACAACAACTTTTAGATGAATTACACTTAACTGAACGTTGTTCTAGTTGCTCATTTGCTACAGATGTACCATCACACTTGATGAGGCTTTATAGTTTATCCAAATTGGCTTCTAGAAAGATAGTCACAGAGGTAGCATACTAAATCTTACTTATATTTAATACTACCATTCAGCATTTCCTACTGTTTGTGGGACTACATTTAGGTGGAGGTTTCTCAAACTGGGATCAGAAAAAGCCTCTATTCAACGTTATTTTTTATGTGCTCCCTCACATTTGTCTGCAATAAATTTTAAGAAAAGCTAAGATTAGTTACTCTCATCAAATATTTCTTAAACAGGATTGCTCTGTTATACTCTGGGAAATTTGGGTATATGGATAACCAGTTAACCCACCGTCTGAAACACTAAGCCCATGTATGAGAGCTGTTAATTAACATTCCCTAAGTCTTCAAAATGAATTAAACCCTTTATTAGCTTGTTACAACGATTGCTTCAAATATAGACATTAATATTGGGATTACAATGTCATTGCCAAAAGTTATCTATATTAGAAGAAAAAAGATTATATGGATCCCAAAGGGCCTAAAGGCCTCGCAGGCTATAGGACCCCGTGGTCTAGCTGGTTTCTACAAAAAGGGGATCCTCAGGGGCCATAAGGGTATGAGAGACATGTATGTTTGGATGTAGTGCAAGGGCCACAAGGACCACAAGCCCCCCTGGACCTCCCATATCTAACAACAATTGTGACAATGATGTCAATAAATTCTGTAAAAGATATAAGGAAGATAATAGAATCAAACAAAAATGTAGAAATGATAGTCATAGGGTTACCATTTATCTTGATGGAAGCTTTATTGACAAAAATCTTACCCTGAAAGCATTAGCTGGATAATTGGTTTTTATAAGACTTTATCAAAGTCAACTGTAGCCTCCTTCATAATTTGGAATGAACATATTCTAACATTAATTTTGGGTTTGAAGTTGTAAAAACAGCTACTTAACAGTACAAATTTTCAGCTTTAAAAACGAAAAATAAACAAAAAGCTGATGTGGCTACCCTCACCAATGCTAGAATATAGCTTTCAGGATTTCAGTATGCCCGCATTATCAGCTTCATTATATTATGTAATTATTTTCTTATTCTCTGATAATGACTTACCTTTAGTAGATTATGAGACATATCATTTCTATATTGTAATATTTTTTGGTTAAATATTTTAATGGCTACAAACTAATTCGCTGATATTTTGATTCCGCTGGATTGTTGATGTTCTGTCAGGGAGGATCCCTGACAATAAACATGGTGCTTAGTTATTAATTCAACCTTTAATAATTTAAAAATCTTGTATGATTTGATCAAAGTTTGCCACCCTTATATAGAAGGTTTACTGTTAGTTTCTAAGCGATGACAATGCTTTTGGTAGCAACTTGCAGGTAACTCTTTTTAGTAACACAATCTCCTGCTAATGTGTAAAGGGTCCCATTACCCAAGAAGTCTGCTAGTTTAATAAGAATAATATGCTAAGGTTGAGCGAAGGCATTGAAAAACATTCCTTTGTTCCAACCCAGAAGGGGTTGTTATAATTTTAGCAAAATTTGACTAGATAGATGAGGAAAAGCATCGTTTTGTATGATACCAGAGGGATAATCCATCAGCGATGGTTAATGTTCCTTTTGGGGCGCCATCAGAAAGTTTATGCGCTGTATTTCCCTATATATACTTGTTTTTTAAATGAATAAAGCAGTATTAATAAGGTCACTTGAAATAAACATTTAACTAGCTTTTATTCTTTTACTCTTGCGATTTTAGTGCATGAAAAAAGGTTTCTCCCATCTATTTTTCATGTGCCACCTCTTGTGATTAGAATTGAGGGGAAAGGTTCCCTCATTAAACTTTTTCTTTGCTACTCTACAGGCTCTGATGTTAACAAAGGAAGAGAACCTCAGAACCTAATGAGCAAGTTAATTGTCTGTTAAATTCTGAATATCATTCTCTTAATAAATTAATTTCTGCACATCTAATCTGGAAGAAATTGGCCAAAAGATCTAAATTTTAGCCAAAGTCATTAAGTATTTAGACATATAAAAATTCACTATGCTTACTCAAATAATTTTTGCTCTTTTGGTTGACTTGGGCTTAATTTTCTCTACAGAATCGTGAACTTCTACTGAGGCTGGTAACAATACAAGATTTAAATTCCAGCCCTAACAGCTTGCTAACCCTCTCAATAGGGATCACCTCTGATGAAAAACTAGATAAATAGAATATAAGAGAATATAACTTTTTAGGAGATATTATCTGATAATTTCTCATTAGGCCAGGAAAAAGTATAAATAACTTTAGGGCATCTCCTGGCCACATTTTAAGCATGAAATTCCCACAATATTATTTTACACCTTAGTTCGCCATTAACTGATACAACCATAACCTATTGCTAGGGCTTTTGGTGGCAAATTACTCTCATATTCTGTAAGGTTTAGGGACAAAAATCACAACGTGAATGTGCAAAATCATCCTAAAACAAGCCCAAATTGATCTTCATCATACAGCTGACAAAACATGGCTTCTGGGAAATTTGGCATTAATTTCAAGTATAAGGTGTACCCTAATTGGTACGTCAGCAGGCCTCTCTCAATAGTACTAGGCACTCCCATTAGGGCAGTTCATGTGCAAGTGCTATTGTGCAAATTAAAAATATTGACATATGAAATTAACCAGAGGATGAGAAAATTATTGTAACAATATGATGACAAAGTTCTTTTTTATTTTGCCTATGAAAATTTTAAGAGTATTTTCAGGGATCATCTCATTGACAAACTCTTAATGAAATCTATTCAATATTATCCCTGATTGATTGGGACCAAATGCCAAGTTTGCTTCATTTATATTAAGCCTGGATTAGGAAAGTATATACGGCCTGAGATGTCAAAAGGTTAATTGATATTAGTTGACGTTGAGAAACTCGTCCAAAAATCATAATAAAAGTAATTGGCAAAATTTGACGATTTGAGTAATCAGCCTAATTATTGAGAGGATAATTGGCCTGATTTGTTGGTTGTCAAAGAGTTTATTCTTGTGTCAGCCACCATAATCTGACAGTGTCATTGTTGGAAGATTCAGAGGGAGAATACCCTTGCATTACAGAAGTACCTTCAAAAGATTTGAAGGAAGAGCTTTAGCGCCATGCTAGCATTGGATACAATACTTAATTTGACTGTAAGGATCTCAACTAGGATGATAGTTTTCAATCTATTGTCAACCCAGACAATAACTAAATCAACAATCTATTCAGCGCATTCATCTGACCTGTGCAGTAGATGTTATAATTTTTCCTTTTGTGCTCACTACGGGGAGTAGGTGAGTTTCTAGGCCAAAAATTATAGAACATATTTGAAGACTTTCATACATGAACAAACTTAAGAATCTATGGGTGGAAAAAAAACTTTTAATAAAATAGCGCTGACTTGGTGTCACAAGCTGATCTAGCTAGTTTAGATGAGCGACTGACAAAAGCTGAAAAGGAAATAATAACAATACACCAAGGTTAATAATGGCCTTTATGGCTAATTACCTCATTAAATTAAAAGGATTTTAAATTAATTTAAGAGTTGATAATCCAGAAAACTAAGAGGGAGACAGATAGAGAATACTTCCACTGGATTCATAAAGATGTAGTGCAAATATCTAGCACTTACAAGAATTCAAAAACCACAAATCTGATTTTGCCTAGAAAGAAGCAAATAAGGCTAACAACGAGATTCACAAAAGTTCAGCTGGGAAGGCACAGCCCCTGATAAATATGCCTGTAGCTTTTGCTGCAATTTTATTAATGACTCCCAAAAAGACACCTATAATTAGCCAGGTTTCTAAATAAGAATCTCCTACAGGTAAGCAACAGAAGAGTTTTAGATTATGTCAAAATTACTTATGTTTCAATGAGGTAACATACCAGCGTTTTTTATCTTTTTAAAATGGCAATGTTTGTATATGAGTACTGACAAAAGCAGTAACTGTGATGAGCTTCTTTGACACTGACTATCAAAATAAGGTGTTGCCCTATCTCAACGGGGACAATTAGACATACAGCAATGCCAAAGAAGCTTTTATGACTGAGTTTGGTAGATCTACAAGGATAGAAAGCTGTATACAGGAGTTTATGAGAACTTTTAAAAGATATTAAAACATTAGCCACTTTCACCGTTTATTTTAACACTAATAACGGTTATTGGTAGGCATGAAAGTGTTATCTGTTCTTATTTCATGTATCAAAATGAAGAATACACCTCTGCCCTACAGAGATATGCACTGCACCATGGTTTTAGCGGTGACTAATTGGACCTACACATTACAAATTGTGTAATATATTATAATATTAGGTTTGATGTTTGACGCGCCAAAGCAATTTCATGGAAAGATTATAGTTGATGAGGATCATATTATGGCGGAATACAGAGACAAAAGTATTGTAAAACAAAAGGTCAGCAGAAATTAGTTATAATTAGGAACAAACCTGAATGTATCAAATCTGTACAGTAAAGTGATAACCACAAGTAAAAATGTGGTGTGGCTAAAGATTTTGATACCCAATGTTGGGGCAAAAAGCCAAGAGGAAAAGTAAATCTTGTTCTACTTCAAGAGAAGAAAATTGCTTATGATTTTGAGAGGGTATGCAGTCTAGATATGAAACAATATAGCGCTTCATTCAAATCTGTTCTACCAGATATCTTCCAGATGGAGTATCAACTTCAGTTTAGATTGTAGAGGACCCAGTAGAGAGTCCGCTCAATTGAGTTTCAACTATAAATATATATGCTGTTGAGAAATCAAAATGAAGATGATAATCCAGAAGTTTTATAAGTGGAAACGGCACAAAATGGTGAGGATGAAAATACCAATATAAGTCAAAGTTTATTTAGCTATTATTGACATAACAATTTATACAAGCCATGGATCAATTTCAGATCTATTAATGGGATTTATTAATCCATCAGGTATGGAAAAAGATCTAAGAATCAATTTGCAGTGATAAACTGCCAATCTTTTAAATGGAACTGGAGATTAGCAATAGAGTCACATATTATGATAATAGGGGGATCAAGTGCCAACTTAAGGTGAATAATCTGTGTTTAGGACATGTCAAAATTAGAGTCAAGTCAAAATCAGATGGCCAGTGGATGGTACCATTTGAGATTATCACCTAGTCAGCGAGAGATGCATAAATTCTGAGAAACATCACCAATAGACATATAGTAAACTAGTCCATACCAAATACTTAGAGTATTGATCTAAGGGAATTTGTAATGTTACTCAGGACCACTTAACCTACTAACATTATGTTATGTCTCATTGTATTGGTTAATTATCAAGAGGGGACTGCTTAACCATTTTTTCTGGTTAAGTTCAAAAAAGGAACTTTGAACCTGAATTGCTGAATAAGTTTCAAAAAGGAACTCTGAATCTACAGATAATAGGTTATTCCCATTGCAAATTTTAATTTAATACATATAAAAAGTAATATAAGATAAAGAACATAGAAAAAAATATGTGGAAAATATAAGTCTATTAAGAAAAAAAATATCTTTATGAAAATGTAACATTGAAAAAATATATCAAACAATTAGATCTTTAGTACATCCATGATTGAGAGATCTGGCGGTGTCCCTACTTTTGTTGTCCAGAAAGTAGAAGTGTGATGAAATATGATGGATTAAAAAGAGACCATGAACATCAGCATTATTAGCTCAAGTTGAAATGGTTCTCCCATGAATAGGCACAAGAAAGGAAAGTCAGAAGATCCACTCTGATCAAAAATGGATATTCTGGCATAGTGGGTACAGGAAATAAGTTATCATGAAGCTTACTGAGAAAATCAAAACAGGCATGGAGTCATAGAAGCCAAACTGAGGAATACAGGCTTTGAGAGCATATTATAGGCATGATCAAACAAAAATGATCCTGGTATACATCAGGACATAGAAACTGAGCACAGGTGTGGTAGCAGTGAGTTTGAGACAGAGAAGATATACCATGTTGTTTTACATGGACATGAGATGAATTGAGTGGGCACAAGACCTTGCTCCGCTGAAGACATATTTACAATGATGGCTGAATTGTGACCACGTCCAGAAGCGGCTTCCATTCCCAAATTTCTATTTTTTGATGAATAATCCGGTCAAAAGGGTGATGTGTTGGGATTTCTTATGCCACATTATCCAGCTTAATTAGACTAACAACTATCTGCTTATCCAAAAATAGAGACTTACTTTAGTGGATGTGGGAGTTATTGTCATGGAGCGTGCTGATAATCTAATACTGGCCTGGAACTCAGAGTGAGTGATCACCCAGAACACCAGACAGAATAACTCTAGTACAAACATCCATATTGATGGATGAAATAGTAGGAAGCATCTACAAGCACCATCCAGAGATTTCCATAACTGGCAATCATAATTACAAAATGTCCGGTGTACTTCAAGAAAATTCAAATAAAAAATTTATATCATTTTTATTTGATGAAAAAAGGGTGAAAAGGGGGAAAATGGAGTGAGAAGGACCTGTTGGGGTCCGCTTTTATATTCAAGACTACAAAAAATGTGGAATGGAACAATGCATTTGCCATCAGGTAAATTTTTAAAATTTAATTATGGTGGATCACCATCTTAATCCTTTATGACTCTAGATAAATCCCAGCCTGCCCAGCTGACTCATGCTCAATTTTTTTCCACTTACTTTTCCCTTCTGACACGTTTTTGATTGATAGATTAGTGTCACTTTGTCCAGTGGGTGACTGGGTGCGCTCATGGCAAGGCCACATATGGCTAATCCCGTTGAGTTATTAAAAGGGTTTGTTATACCCATACCTATCAGAGATTATCTTTGATTTCTGGTGACAATGAGGAACAGCAGTTGGGAATTTCCAAGTTTAAATCTAATATACTTGTTTTATATTCATTGAAATTAAATTTGAATTTTATTGGTGGAACTTAAACCACCAGAAACCCTTTTGAGGAGGAAAATCGCTTCTGACCCTTTGTTTTTGATGGCCCATGGCTGCTGCCACTTCCCCACACCCAAATTTTAAGGACCAGCTCATGGATGGTTGGCATGGGGGAAATGACGTCATCAAAGGATATGCCATCACCGCCTCTCATCTATCGCATGGGCTAGATCACCCAGGGTGACGAGGGGGATGGCCACCAGCTTTCTCCCCTTCTTAGTACAGAACAGGAATTCCTCTCATTTAAGCCATAGAGGTTGCTCCCCAAAACTAACATTATCCTTCCTTTTTGAGCTGAGGAAGCATAACTTCCAGGAACTTGGTCTAGCACAACATTTTGTTTTTTAAAATCTTAAAGCCAATATGGAGGCAACCTTCTTTGGAGGGAAGGGAGAGTCTGGGTGTGAAATGTGGAAAGCCTATGCCATCTTGTGACAATATGCATAATGATGGGCGCTAACCCATCAGTTTTTGTATGAGGGAAATACCTACCACAGCACCAAAAAATGCACCAAGTGACATGTGTGACTGGACTTCAGAATAACCTCAACATCTACCTTTGCCAAGTCCTTGATCAACACCAGATCAGGATTCTTGAGCAGTGTGACCTTATATGGTGACAACTGGGAAGCGTGGATGATGGCGTGATGTTTCCAAATGAGTGTTAAGATCCAACTGAAAGGCCCATTAACAAACTTCATTGACCACATGAGGGCCCAAACACTCTCATGAACTTCTGTAAGGGCACCTTCATATGCATATGGCACATATTGAGCATGAACGATGAACCTGCCATAATCTCATGAGTGGGAGATGTTTCTGATCTGAGAACACTTGTAATCGAATGATGGCTTTGATCAGATGCCCCAAACCAGGGATTGAGTACTTTGGAATTGCTGAGCGTGATCTGCTGCCGAAGAGACTTACAGGCAAAGGCATGGACTAGGTGAGAATGAGGGGTTATACCCCAACATGACCTCATAAGGTGAAAACCTGGTAAATGCATGGGAGGCATTATCATATGCAATCTGTGCCAATGAAAGGTCATCTGCCCAGGCATCCTGCGCAGTAGTGTCATCACAATATAGATATTATTTGACAATCTGGTTGGCCTTCTCTGTTTGCGCATTGGTCTGAGGATGGTATGCAGTGATATGGCATGGTTTAAATTTAAATATCCATAATAGACATACAAAAACGCTCCATTAACTACCGCCCCAGATGCTCAAAATTTCCTAAGGTAACCCGAACCATCAGAAAAGACATTCTGCATAAAGAGTTGGACCATTTTCTCAGAGGTAAGTGCTGAAAAACAGTTGATATACATGGAAAACTTGGTAAAGCGGTCTACAAACACTATAATCGCATTAAACCCATTGGTGCTTGGAAGCTCAACAAAAAAATCAACAGATATTGAGGTCCATGGATTCTCAGCCTGCTTCAGGGGATGAAGAAGGCCATTCTGACCTGATCTATATGAATTTTTTCTACTTGCACATTATGCAACTACTGATCCATGCTGGGATATTTTTGAAGATCTCAGTCCACTTGTAATTCCACATCACCAAGTTAAGCTATTTTTATTACTTGGGTGACCCACTGCCAGAGGGAATTGATGATCCTGAATCACCTTATTGTTTAGTCAGTGTGGAACACAAACTTGGAATATAAACAAAATTGTTATCTCCTCCAATGAGTGTCAAATAATATGATGCACCAGAAGCACCATCTGGTCAACCAGCTCCAACACCTCCATGCGGGCTATTTGACCCACTAGTACCTGAAAGACCAATGAAACCTCTGGACCTTAATCCACCGCCTAAATTGAAGGAGGAGAAATTTCTAGAATTTGAGATAGCAGAAGTACCATGTTGAGCTCCTGTCCTTCTTCTGCTATATGACTAAACAATGTGATTCAGCTCAACAAGACATTGAGGGCATTCAAAGAACCCTTGTTAAATTCATATTTAGAATTAAAAATTAAGAGGTCATAATATGTCTGGGCCTAGAAATGTACCAGATTCCCCAGTTTTTGGAAATACATTAGGCATGATTATCCATCAACCTGGGCAATTCATGTCACACGCCTGAAGGAGTTACGACCAATGCATAATCAACAATGCTACAGCGGCCAACTTCTTGTTGTAAATGGCCCAGGACAGTTTTGAAATATGCAAGCTTGTATGGAAAATAAATAACTGAATGTTTCAATTCATCCTTCTAATGAAGCAACACTGCCCCAATGGCAGCTGATGATGCACCAAATGCTATGATGAAAGGCTTAGTGGTGTCAGTGTGTTCAATAATGGGAGTTGCCTTGAACTCCTCCCAATGGCATCAAAATCCCATTTTGTTTCCCCAATCCATTAAACTGAACATTATTGATCTTTAATAAATGCAGAGGCATTTCAAGATGTGAGAGGGCGAGGAAGAATTTCCTAAAAATATGATGGTGCCCGGGAAGCTCCACAACTGCTTCTGAGTTGTGTGGATAGGCCAGCAAGGATGGCCTCAAGCTTGCTGGGAGGAATTTTATAACTGTCCTTTAGGACCAAGTTACTAAGAAAGGTAACATCTTACCTGAAAAAAGCACTTAAAAGCTTTACAAAGAGGTCAGCCTTGTGCAATGAAGCCAGCACTGCCTCCAGGTCTTTTTCATAATGCTTGGGAGTGGGAAAGTACAGGGATATTATTAATATATTTCACTCCACAGGTGGAATTAAGATAACCCATTAACGTCATTGATCATCTACTGGAATGTGGCTGAAGCATTTTTCAAGCCAAATGGCATTATAGTGAACTGGATGATCCCTCTTCTGTTATGAACCGCCATAAGCCATTCCTGGCCCTCACTCACCCTAATTTGGTTAAACGCGTTCATGAGATTTATCTTTGAAACACCAAGAAATTCATGAATACCTGGCTAACTGTTTACTTCAGGGGGAGGGGGTAGGGATTGTGAACTGTAATAATATTTAGATTCTGATTACCACGCAGGGGTGAAATGACCTGTTGGTCTTATAGGTGAAAACTATGGGAGAAGCGATTAGTAAAGAACCATTGGCAACCACCCCTTTATTAAATATCATTCAACCACACCTCCATGGCCTTGTCTTCCTGCTTTGTATAAGTGTGCAGAGGACAATTGATATTGATGACATTTACTGTCATCTAGAAGGTCAGATCTTACTCATAGTGGGAATAAAACGGTTGGCCTATTCCAGACTAGAGATATCTCTATAGTGGTCCAAGCTAGAAGGAAATTCCCTGGTAATACCATAGAGGAACGAGTAGACACAATTGACACCTCTGCAAGCAGGGAGAAAGGTACAATTTGTGGAAGCTCACCACTTGCATGCAGACCCTTGAATGAAAAAGGTTGGGCTCCAAGTTAATACTAATTTTTTGACAACACCATCAAACAATACCAAGGATAAATGTGAATGATAATCCATAAAAGCAGTGAATTGATTTCAGAATACAAACCCATGCTATGATAATGTTTTTGGGTGATCACTGCGTAGCAAGTCATTAAGGCATATGATGAACATAAAACTGAGGATCCTACATCAGAATTGATATCCAACTCCTGAGCGGCCAACAAGCTCATAAAGTTCCTGGTGGCTCCCATGCCCAATAGAGCCTCAATGGAGACAATGTGAGACCCAACTGGATTTGGACAGCAAAAGAAAGTAAGCCTGATCATGTTTATCAGGTAATCTGTGAGACACAACTGTGAGAGAAGGAATATTTATAAACCATCCACTTGGACATCCTTTAAAGAAGCCATGGTTTTTACCATCTGAACAAACACTAACCGCCCAAATTTTCCATTGACAACAGGGGCACCAGAGGTTTCCCTTACATCTTCTCCTATAAAGCAGCAGAGCTGACTTCAAGATTACAGGCATTGAGATCTACAACGGTGGGATGACGGGGTAAATCTGTGACTAAGGAGAAAAAAACACCCCTACGCTTGAAACCCATTCCTGCTGGCCCAATTGAAGAGATGAAATCTGAGTCCTCTCAAACTTGACCTAAGGGGTAGGACCTACTTTTTTTGGGGGGTAGGAAATATGTTCTAGCCACAGCATAATAACTGAAATCCAATAAATGGGCTATCCTCTCAGAAAACACCACCCTAGATGATGGTTGAACTTTCTGTTTATACAACAAACCCAACGCTTCCCTGCCTATAGGGAAGGATGGATAAGGATGAGGATTTGGGTAACTTCATTATGTCATGAAGCTTGCTGATAATATAGATAACCTGGAAGTCAGGGTGAGTGAATACTAAAATATCTAGTCATAATACCTCCAGTACAGCCATAAAATAATAGCATATGATAAAGTAGAAAGATAGCTGCAAGCACCAGCAAGAGATTTTTTAATGCAAGATATTAACAAAATTCCTGATGGAGTGCAAAGATTCACAAATAGTTTGGATTTTTTCGATTCATTATTATTGGAACTAAAAGGCTGGAAATGGGAAAAGTGAGGTGACAGCGGAACTTGTTGAGGTCCACAGCCATATAATCTAGAAAAATGAAAAATGGAACATTTTGTGGTAATTTTATATGCAACATTATCCATCTGGGACTATCCAAGCTTTAATTATTTAAATTATTGTTTAATAATTAATTTAGCTTATAGATTAAGCTTTGAGACAATAATTTAATGATGTTATCTGTTCAGTGATAATAACTGGTTGTTGGGTAATTTTAATTTACAGCTAGACATTATCCAATGGTAGTTTTAATTTCTATTTTGTTAGGGATTGTTGCTGACATTGTGGATATGAGTACATTGGCTTAGATAGAGCAATGACTCATGGCAAATCATTAGTTTTAGTAACTATGATGGCTGAATCAAATTGCGATTTAAATACGCTATTCATTATGTAAATTAGCCAAAATTTTATGATAAAAAACCAATTTCTCTATTCATTGGCTAGGAATGTCAAGATTATTGTGGATTTAACGATTACCCTAACACATGTCCTCTTGTGCTATAATCTATATATATTTCTTAATTTTTATAACAATTAACACTTAGACCCAAATTTATTTTATTGTATATTGTTGTTTATCTGCTTTTTGTTGAAGAGACTCATCGGTTTAAATGTCAAATTCCAGAAGTGAGGCCGAAGTCACTTGTTCTACTTATTTCCAGAGTGAGGCCTAATTCACTTGTTCTACTTATTTCCAGGATGAGGCCAAAGTCACTTACACCATCAATATCTGCCTGAGTAGGGCCAAATTTACTCAATATTCAAGACTTGACAAGGCTAGTTGTCTTCATACAATCAGCTATTCCATATAATATTCAAGAATCAGAAGTTAAGCAAATCTGTACATCAGTAAAGATCGAGTAAATTTTACAAATTTACATTTGCTGCTAGAGTAATTTCACAATTTGATTATGGTGGATTGACATCCTAAAAATCTTTATAATGCAGATTACTCCTGACCTGGATAACTGACTTACTCTCATATTTTGACACCAACGTTTTCCTCCCAAAGCAATTTTGCTTGGCAGATTGATGTTATTTTATCAGGTGGGCGATTGGGTGCACATATTTAGAAGATTTTATTAATGACTTGAACAATAATCCTCTCAAACAAACCATCAATTCTATAGATTTTTCCCATTGATAGATCCCTTGATACTTCCAGATTTATCTGAAAGATTATAAAATTAACTCACCTTAAAACTACTTTAAGTGCGTAAGCATCCCATTTCTTGTTTCTATTATTAGCTATGATATTAACACGTTATAACAGATCATGGGACCAACTTGGGTGCAACAAGTGGCTTTCATGACATTACCTAATTGCACTCAATAAACTATGCGATTACAATGGATACATATAATGATCTTTATGTTAATTTTTATAATCAGAGTGATAGGCCTAAATATAAAAAGCTTGTATAGGAAGTAACTAGTTCTATAGAGAGGCCTACTAATGTCCTGATTTGGGGTACATCATTATTTAAAAATTAATCTTGTGTTTTCCCCATAGTCCATATTTAATCAGCTGATTGACGAAACTCTAAATGGGCTGATCATAAACATTATGCATCTGTAAGGTGCTAATATCACACCCAAAATCCTCTCAAATATGAGAGTAGAATTGCATATAATGAGGCTGAAACGATTATGAAGTTAATTCATAGGCTGAATTAACTCAGGAATTGGTAATAACCATTTATATGATCTGTAGAGTATTGATATGGTTTGCATGAATTCATTTAATAAAAAGTATATCCGGGAGATGACAAAAAATATAAAATACTGGATCCTGGTAAGATAATAAAATATATAATACCCGTCTAATAATCCAAGTATCATCTACTATTTATTGAATAAGAGATGTCTATATCTTGTATATATTTGGTGATATTATTTAAGAATTAAGTTCTTTATAAGAGTGTTGACAAGCGTTAGGGAAGCTTGTATATTTTACCTGCATCAGGATAAATCCCTGATTACTAAAAAGAAATATCCCAGAGAATACCAGAAGAGACAAATATCAAATAAAGTCCTTGTGAGCTTAATAAAGGTTAGAAATTACAATAAGACACTAGGCAAAAATTGAGGAAATGTTGGCCAAATTTCTCTACAACTATTGTACCGGGATTCAATTAATAAGCAAGTTTTTTAAAAAAGACAAGTGTTACTCACTCAAACTCATTTAAGCTCATTAATATGAGTAACTAAATTTAGAATCCAGGAAAATGATTCCAGTAAATATAGTGACATGATATTATTATTAGTGATTGAGAGATCACTGAATACTCTAATACTACCACCAGAATACTGAGGAGAATACATTATAATCCATAGATTTGATCATAGCGGGAGAAGGGGATGTAGAAACATCAGACCTGATTTAGTTTACATCTGATAGAGTTAAAGAATTGATGAAATTCTTTTCCATAGATTCAGGATTAGTACATCCCAGATCAACCCTCTTTTGGTCTGTTCTACTATCTTAAAGAATAGGGCTTTAAGATGGAGAAGTACAGGAGATATTAGAAGCGACTAGGGCAACCCTTGCCAAATGCCTTACCAGCAGTCAAGCAACCAACGACTTGTTGGTTAGTTTTTTGCAACCTTCCATTAACACAGACTAATTATGGCCAATAAGAATCTAGAACTAACAGAAAAAAATTTTGTTTAGAGAAGAAAGATCTTCCAAAAAGTTTACTGGAAAAATTATGTTTCATGAAAGACAAAAAATAAATGTCAACAATAGCAAACTTGCAGATGACTCCTACCAAAGTCTAGATACCTTAGAGGAACAGCTCACATTTGAGTCCCAAAAGAAGCTTCCAAATTCCTGCTAATAACGGATTGACATATTAATGAGTACTAAATGTCCTATTGCTGCTAAAAATTGGAACAAAATTAGAGTTTTTGTTTTTTGGACCAATAGCCTCACAAAAAGGCTACCTCCGTACCAGAATCCATTTGAACTTAAAAGCAATATATGTTCCCTTTGATGAGTTTGTTCAAGCTGAGTTGTTTATACTGCAGAAAAATATCAAAGATCTGTCTGCAGTATTAAACGTTGCCAATGAACAAGAAAGTGTTCAAATCAAGGATGAATTTTCAAAACCTGGTCAGTAGTGTCAGGCTTGCATTGCTTTGAATGATTAATTCACCCAATAAAAAAAGGAACTTCAAACAAATGTAACTACAATAAATTAATTCATGGAAAATTTGATCAAAAATGTCAAAAATATCCTGGTTCACCAAGTTGCAATTCAAAATAATCTGACAGTCTAAAAAAAGAAATCAATATCCTCAAAGAGAAGTGTTGTCAATGTCTGACAATGGTGTTGGCCCAGCTGCAGCCATGCCCAAATTCTTTAAATGGGGCGTGATCCTCCTGCCCACAACCTTGGGGAATTCTGGCACTGATTTGAAAGCAGCAGCCAATCAAAATTTTAAAAATTTATAACTTTTAAATATCTTTAGAAATTTAAATAGTTTGACCATGTTTTGGAATCCTGAGTTGATGGCTGAAATAGTTTTGGCTGAGCTGCCATGGCCAACTATTTGCAGCCAATCAGGTTCCGCCACTGCACCAACTCCTGTGACTGGGCCAGCGCTGGGTGAGATTAATCCATTCAGGTGAATTGATTAGTTTGATGAAAGTGACAAGCTGTTCAATGTCAATCTGGTTTCGCATTGGAGGAGTTTTTGATCTCCTGATTTGTGCCTTTGGCGTTTTGCTCTAAAATGGATTCCAAAATTAGAAGAATATAAATAAAATGACGGTGAAAGCTACAACTACCACTGCCAACAGCCTCCTCCTCCAACAGCTCCATGTGGCGATGGAGACACAGTTGAGGTATTCCTATCCCAAATTTCCCTTTCCAATTTCTTTTTAGATGCAAAATATGAAATTGAGGGGCTCACTTTTGGTGAGAGCTGCACTTGCATTGACAAGGCAAAAATTTCACTTTTTGACCTCAATTATCCCCAAACCCACCAATGCATCAAATCTTTCACTTGTGTGCTGGCTTTTATCACTTTCGCTGAGCATAAACTTGCTCAATACTTTGAGGCAATGGACACCTCTGACCTCATAAACGAAGAAAACACACAATTATACCTCCTTATGCCCAATGTCGCTAATTCTCCCACCATGATGCTATCCACTATGGTCCGCCACCTAAAGCATGCGCCAGACAAAAGCTTCCCCAAAGCCCCCTCACCTTCTGATATGCCTCTCTAGGATGATAACTTAGTGGCTGTATTAGGAATTTTTTATTTTTAATAAACCCTTTATTTGGCTTTTTCAAAAAAAATATGTGTGACACCTCCCTCTTTTGGGTTAAGAACCACTTATGCTAAATAAAGTTAATGTCTGACAATCTTCAGAGAGGTTAATGTGGTGGAGCTCCAGCTATTTATGCAGAAAACGATTAGGAAATTAACTAAGGCCTGAATTAAGAGTCGGTATATAGTAGTTTAAATTAATTTAATGAAGATGAATCATCTGGGATCAACATTGATGCTAAAACTGACCTTTCAGACATTCGTTAAATGACCAAAATTTTGGTTTCCATTACAACTCTGTATAATATCCATTGAAACGTAGCCCAATTTTAACTGTAGATTTACCAAGACATTCCACCACTAGATTAAGCGTGACACCATTGGGCATATCTCCCATGATGACTTCAAACCCTAAGCTTGCTAAAATTTTTATAGTAATAGGAATGTACACTTATTCCCTAAAGTATCTGATATGGTAATGTGAGGATCATAAGGCAATGCAAAGCGTCCTAGCTGATTAACTCGTTGGTTACATGGCTGTGACCTAGTTATGCCTTATCTAGGAGATGGATGTCTTATGCAGATGCCAAGGATGCTGACATATGAAAATTTTTAGTATAGATAAATTTATCAGCCCAAAACTGTTCTTCTCAATATTGAATTATGAAAGTTTGAGACTATCAAAGGCTAGAACTTTATTTCACTTTGATAATAATTTGAGGCCAAATTTGTTTTTTAGAAAAAAAGAAATGACCACTTGATCAAGACAAAACTTATCAATGTTGATGAAATTGACGCCTGCTGCTCCAGCTTGGGTGGTAGTGCACTGCCATCTGGAACCTTCAACCGCTGCTTAAGCACGTCCATCTGGCTCTGCCAGCCCTCCTAAAGCTACTGGGCGTTATATCCCCCCTTTGGACTGGCCCACCACCTTGCAAGCTCCCAGGCGGCGCTCAGGAGCCCTTTGGTGCTCCCATGGGGCATTTTACGTTATATCCTCCAGATTGAATATTTGAATCTCTTCCCATATGTGACTGTGGGAATTCTCGAGATGACCGCAGAAGTTTTTAAACCCACCAGCTTTATTGACTTCCACCTCTTTAAGGGGTACGTTTTATCTCAGCTTCCACTCTGAAGCTAATAAAGTGACAGCGGCTAAGCTGAAATTAATTTGCAAAAAAATTTACCTCCCCATCATTTGAACTCAGTTCCCAGATGGGGCCACTTTGGTGGTCCAGTTCACTGGGTTGCCCTCCCATCTCTCCCTCAAATGCATCTGCCATGAGCTCATAGA